>WNGS01164858.1:9742470-9763275 GCA_020271785.1 Procambarus virginalis | reverse complement strand
AATGGGATGGTGGAGAATGAGGGTGATGGCGAGGGGTGCTGGTGGAGATGGGGTAAAACTATCCAGAGAGGCATTAATCTTCCAGATTGGAAATAGAAGATGATAGATAATATCAAACTACCGTAGAAAAGTTCAGGACGTAGCCTTGACCAAAACAAACACCCCCTCCCTTCCCCTCAACTTGATCTTCACAACTAATTAATAAGAGATATTGCAGTCGCCAGTAACGCCTACTCAGACCACAACATTACCCTGCCCAAAGCACGTGTGAACGGAGGAATCATTCACTAAATTTAGCTTCAACATTCGTGACGACTGACTGGGACAAAATAAACAGTGCATAGTCGAGCATTCCCTGGGACACAGGACTGATCCCCAAAATTCCAGCACAGGAATAGACATATTAAGATACAAAAGCGTATACAATATACATTAAATATGTCCTCGAAGAAAGATAGGAGAACGGTCCAACTTCGAGAACGAACATAAACTAATAATATACAGATATATTCAAGACGTCACGAAAACAAAAATACTTTCGCGTGAAATAATAGCCCTTAAAACTAAATTCAGTGGAATAAGATGTAATTATAGAGGTTGATTCTCTGTTATATATTAAGAGATGACAGCGAGTGGCAGCAAGCCAAACAGTCCTGCTTCTCCCCATCCACCCCTCTTGCCCCTCCCCCCCTCCCCCTCTTCCCTCCTCCCCATTCCCACACGGTACTGTTCTTGCATCGTTACTCTTCCTCATATTCATAGAAGACATAGCAATAAAAGCCGCAGTTTGTTAAAAAAAAATTGCCTCGGGGAAAGATGCCTAAAAATACAATTAATATTGAAGATTTCCAGTGATGAACAAAATTATATGCTCAACGGGTTTCCGGATTTTTTTTCTTCAACTTTTTCAATGTTTTGCAACTTTTCCTGTCCACTTGGGTACAGGGAAAGCGAAAGCCTTGTACAAGACAGGATCAGATATAGTCTAAGAGAGGAGTGACCATGTCAAGAGACCTTGGAATAATAATGTCAGAAGATCTAAAGTTAAGAGATTACACAGAACAAGGATTGCCACAGCCAGGGCAACGATAGGGTGGATAACGAGACCCTTCACAACAAGGGGGCCACACCAATGATGGCACTCTTTAAGGCACAATCGACTTGAGAATGGTCCAGGACGGATCGAAACGTCGTCGTCCCTTCACCTTCTAGTGTGTGGTTTGGTTAACGCACTTCAGAGTACCGGGGCTGTAACACCCGGCATATGTTTAGACTACAACAACAACTTGAACTCTTTGCTGTTTTAAAAGTGTCGTTTAATATTATCCGGTGTTTTTTCTCGTTTATCGCGCACGTTAAACCGTGCTTGAATGTGCAATCTTGTCGTGGTCCACTTTACATTTGCACAACACTTGTCTGTCGCCCAGACAACACTTAAATAAGCAAGTGTTCACTTAAACACTTGCTTACCTAAACTCGTGTTGGTAATACGCGGAATATACCGGCAGCAATAATCTCGTTAGTAGTTTCGTTAATCGTTCGTAATTGTATTAAACAATTGCAACCTCGATCATGTAGCTCAGCACTGTAGATTAATTAGGAAAGTGAGGGGACTTACTTCTAAAGGAATATAAATGAATCCATAAGGAATAAATCCCAAGTCAAGCCTGGCCTCGGGCCGGGCTTGGGGAGTAGAAGAACTCCCAGAAACTCCATCAAGCAGGTATCAACAGTAGGTAATGCAAGGAGAATTCTTTCACAAAATAAAATAAGCGAATTTGTTTAACACCAAAAATTTAAACACTTGTGAAGTGATTTACAGTAAAAGGCAGTGTGTGTACATATACAGAAACTCAAGAATTTCTTCACTAGCGTATAAATGTCAATGAATTTCTGACTACAACTAGAGAGCTACAACCTCTAGCCTAAGGCCATCCCCAGATGAGTTGGTCATTCTTCACCCTCTTCTCATTAACTAACAATTTTGGCACCACCCGTTCTGCATTCGCCAATCACAGCTTAGGCCAAATTTGATGCCCCACCTTACAAGTCTCTGTGGCGCAGTGGTAACACACTCCAACCCGTCCTCGCAAATTCGTATAGTCAATATTGACTTATTAGTTACCTGCATAGGTGACATACTAAACATAATAGTTTCCTTGAAAAGCTTCATAGAAAACACCGACCTTACCTAACCTACTTAGTATGTTAAAATAAGCATCTTATAGCTACGTAATTACAATTGTTACTTAACCTATTAAAGGTATAGCTTAGGTAATAATTGTAATTACGAAGCAATAAGATGCTTATCTTAACATACTAAGTAGGTTAGGTAAGGTCGGTGTTTTCTATGAAGATTTTCAAGGCAAACTATTATGTTAAGTATGTCACCTATGCACTTATTTAATAAGTCAATATTGACTATACGAATTTGCGAGGACGGGTTGTACACTCGCCCCCGCGCGTTCGCGAGCGATTTGACCTGGGTTCGTATCCTGGCCGGGGAGGATTGACTAGGCACCAATCCTTAACTGTTATGCCTCTGTTCGCCGAACAATGATTGGGTACTTGGTTGTTAAACGATTGGTAGATCGTATTCCAGGGGAACTATTGGGTAAGGTTTACCAAGCTATGGGACCAACTGACAGTGGGGCGTGATATCTTTCATCGTGGCACCTCGAACTATGTACCACACCTTGTGACGCACTAAGAAATATTGCCGGAACAAACGTGAACATCTTCAAGAGAAAACTAGATAGTTTTCTTCAAGAAGTGCCGGACCAACCGGGCTGTGGTGGGCCTGCCGGCCGCTCCAAGCAACGGCCTGTTGGACCAAGCTCTCACAAGTCAAGCCTGGCTCCGGGTCAGGCTTTGAAGGATTTTTGAAGTTGAATTATTTGTAGTGATAATTGGAGAAGACGGAAGGGGGAGGCAGGGAGATGGGGGGGGGATAGGGTGTGGTGTGGCAGTCGGGTGCACCCCACTAATCACTTAATTCTCCCCCCCCCCCTTTTTGTTCGCTTGTTTGGGCCCTGCATTGCTTGACAAGGCTGTTAGATGGATGAATTCATCAAGGGATGACTGAAATGTATGGTGTACTCGCCTAGTGTGTTTGCGGAGGTTGAGCTCTGGCTCTTTGGCCCCGGTGCGTTCCGAATGTGTTGTTTGTCGGGCTGGAGGAGTTAGTCGTGCAGGGATTTAAATGGTTTTGACAGAATATGGATGTGACTGCAACAGATGCCCAGACAGGCAGACATGCAGGGACAGGCAGGCAGATATGCAGAGACAGACATGCAGAGGCAGATGGGGGAGCCTGACAGCTGAATGGACAGCGCTCTGGACTCGTAATCCTAGGGTCTGGGTTCGATCCCCGGTGATGGCAAAAACAAAATGGGCAGAGTTTCTTTCACCCTCGATGCCCCTGTTACCTAGCACTGCTAAATAGGTACCTGGGATTTATACAGCTGTTACGGGCTGCTTCCTGTGTGTGTGTGTGTGGGGGGGAGGGGTTAGTAGTTACCTTGAGGATACCTTGAGGTGCCCGGGGCTTATCGTCCCCGCGGCCCGGTCATCGACCAGGCCTCCTGGTTGCTGGACTGATCAACCAGGCTGTTGGACGCGGCTGCTCGCAGTTAGTAACAGTTGATTGACAGTTGTGAGGCGGGCCGAAATAGCAGAGCTCAACCCCCGCAAGCACACTAGGTAAGTACAGACACACAGGCAGACAGACATACATGCAGACAGGCAGATAAACAGAAGGAGAGGAGGCAAACGGGAGCGAGGGAGGTAAACAGACTCCATGTGAAACGAGTAGTCAAATAACAAGGGGAGGGAAGGGAAGGGGGAGGGGGTGTAAACAAAGAGACAGGTTTTGAATCAAGCAGACGGTTATGGGAGTGATTAAGTAACCAGACAAGTATATTCACACAAGCCAGTAAGGCAGACACTAGGTAAGCAGAGCCTGCTGTGTGTGTGTGTGTGGGTGTGTGTGTGTGTGTGTGTGTGTGTGTGTGTGTGTGTGTGTGTGTGTGTGTGTGTGTGTGTGTGTGAATGCTGGCGTGAGAGAAAGTGTTTACAAGTCGTCTCAACTCCCCTCCCTCCCTCCCTCCTGCCTGTTCCTCCCAGCTGGTCATCACCCCACCCACCCACCCACCCGGCGACCCTGAGCCCACCCAACCCACTCTTGTTACGCCACACCCCACTGCCCACTTTTTGCTTCCAACATTGTACTCTCAAGGGTGGGTGGGTGGGGGGAGGGAATCATTGCCTCGGGGGGTGCATGGTGAGGATTTTAAAGAAAATGCAAGAAAAACACGCACGCTACCCAGTAAAAACAAGTCGATGTTAGTAAAGCGGTTTGTTATTGGAGAGGCGGAGTTTCAGTGGTAGTGGTGTTATAGGGAGGTCTTCCTCGCCTGGGGCTTGTTGGGTCTCGTTAAGTTGTCGTACGTGTTTAACACACAACACTTGCTCCGTATTCTCGTTAAACACTTCCTGGTGCCGTTTTTTTGAGTGTTGATCTCTTAGACTCGCTGTCGATACCTGGATGGCATAATGTATTCACCTAGTTGTGCTTGCGGGGGTTGAGCTCGGCTCTTTCGGCCCGCCTCTCAACTGTCAATCAACTGTTACTACTATCCCCCCCCCACCCACACACACGGGGCCTGGTAGCCTGGTTGATAGCGCGCAAGGCTCGTAATTCTGTGGCGCGGGTTCGATTCCCGCACCAGGCAGAAACAAATGGGTAAAGTTTCTTTCACCCTGAATGCTCCTGTTACCTAGCAGTAAATAGGTACCTGGGAGTTAGTCAGCTGTCACGGGCTGCTTCCTGGGGTGTGTGTGTGGGGTGTGCGGAAAAAAGTAGTTAATAAACAGTTGATTGACAGTTGAGAGGTGGACCGAAAGAGCAAAGCTCAACCCCCGCAAACACAACTAGGTGAATACACACACACACCCACCAGGAAGCAGCCCGTGACAGCTGACTAACTCCCGGGTACCTATTTACTGCTAGGTAACGGGGCATCAGGGTGAAAGACACTGCCCATTACTTCTCGCCGGCGCCGAGAATCGAACCCGCGACCACAGGATCACGCGTCGAGCATGCTGTCCAGTCGGCCACCGGCCCCCATGCTGTGGTAGTGACGGCGACACTGTGATGCGTCGCCGCGGTTATAAGGAATAACTTTACAAACTACATCCATATTTGTAGCATTATTCAACTGTAGACCAAGTAATGAACCCCCTTCTATCCCATACCACAGGTTTTCAAAGCATTAAGTTGCTGATAGTAATTATATCAATAAAATGTGCAAATAATAGTTCGGTATGACAATTGTGCGTATGTGGTTAGGAAGGGGGGGGGGAGATCGTTAGTGGGTAGGGTGAGTGAGGGAAGAAAGGGGAAATGGAGGTGGGGGGAGGGGGAAGCAGAGGGGCAACGCTGGTAAGCATCAAGGCAAGCAAGCATGGGCAACTGATGTGGTATTTCAGCGAACGTGTTAGGTAACTGGAGGTGAGAGAGACTGGCCTCGCCCTACTGGTATCAGCGTGTTATCTGGTATACATCACGTCGGTGCGTGTGTCACGTGTGCGTGTGTCACGTATGCATGTGTCGGCACCCAGCTGAGAAGGAAGTGGCATGTTGTTTCCCAGGAAGTGTGTGGGGGTGGGGGGTGGGGGGTGGTGTGGGGGTGGGGGGGGTGGGTGGGTGGGGTGGGGGGATGGCTTGGGTGTGCAAAACGTAAGGCGTACAGTACTGAGGTGGAGGTGCAACAGCCTCTGCCCCCCACGACCCCCACTAAACTGGTGAGTTTACGTCCAGTAAAAGGTTACTGGGCCAGGGGGAGGACCTGCCAGCCAACCTATCAGTATGGTACCTTCTGTGGTTGATTGATCAATAAATCACTGGACTATTGCTTAACAGATGTCTCACCCTCTCCATGGAGGGCAGAAGAAAATGTGTATATGTGGTTAGCACTGTACGTGTCTGACCAGTCTGTGGTAGAAAATAATATAATACAAAATATAGTAGTACTAATCAGCCAAAAGTACCAGCTGTCAGGCATACTTCCAGTAAAGGTACCAGCTGTCAGGCAATACTTCCAGTGAAGGTACCAGCTGTCAGGCAATACTTCCAGTAAAGGTACCAGCTGTCAGGCAATACTTCCAGTAAAGGTACCAGCTGTTAGGCAATACTTCCAGTAAAGGTACCAGCTGTCAGGCAATACTTCCAGTAAAAGGTACCAGCTGTCAGGCAATACTTCCAGTAAAGGTACCAGCTGTCAGGCANTTCTCTCGCCCAATGGATACTAAAATTAGAGAAATTAGCATTAAACTTCACATTTATGTATAATATTTCCCATTCATAGAACCTCAGCAACACAACACACCAACTTAGCAAACCTTTGGCCTTGAAACCAAGAAATACAACCAAAGATAAGTGCAAAGACTACCTTGCACAGGCATATGCCTAGGCACCATATCTCAATCATGACTCTGAAGACAAGTTCACAATTGCTGAGGGTGAACTTGAACACAACACACACTTTCATCAACCGTCTAGTCTTCCAAAAGACTAACAAGAACATGCCGAAAACTTGACAACCCTCACCATCACTTTCCAAGTGATTACGTCTGATGACAAACAATCAACCAAGAGGTTTAAGGGTTTTAACATCTTGAAGACGCACAGCAGATTACCTGGGAAACACCCAAGGACAATCTGTAACCCTTCACAGTTATTAACACAATCTAGGATAACCTTATCCCCCAACTTGAAATACACACCTGGAGCCTCAAACACCTGCTCCCAAGTATGATTAAATCCTTCACCACCAATATGACTCTGCAAGTCAACACCAAGATGACTCTGAAAGCCAACACCACACTTGAGTGGAACATACACTTTGTTCACTCCTCTTGCATCAAAATAAACTGGATCTGAATATAGAGACACTGCTCTAGTATAACTCACCACTTCCTCAGAACAACCGGATGCACAACCTACTTGAGTAAACTCTCTCTGCTCAACCACAAGGCTGGACAAAGATGTCCCACAGTCCATTACTTCACAAGAGAATGGCTCCTGCAGAATAAAAGTAGATTTCAACATTCTACACACACTCTGACTCAATTTACACAATGAGAAATACTTACTCCACATGGAATAAGAATCACAACCCACAACTCTCTGCAACTTAGATCCGAATGAAACTTACTACTCTCAATGGTTTTACCAAAATTTCCTCCCATGACATCTGGAGCTGCTTGGAGTACTGTCTGTTCACAATCAATAACACTACCAAGCGGGGTCACAGCCTCACAGACAACTGAAGAGGGAGGCTCAATGGGTCTCCATCTACTCGACAGAAGCTGATCCTCTGGTTGATTTCCCACACTCTCCAGAACTGGATCTACAGTACAGACTGTCTCCTTGCTTCTCTCTGAAATCTTAGGGTCAGTTCTACTCAATGCACATAAATTAAAGGAATCTGAAGCGAGCGGGCAAGTAACAGGTAATTTGACCTCCTCCCCTATACTATCAACTTGACTAGGGTGAGGCGGGGCCTCTACAACAGACTTACTCTCGACAACTGATTCTAAACTTGGAGTGAGCGGGAATACTTCTGCCAACCCGACATCTTGTCTTAAACCATTCACTTGGCTAGAATACAACAGAGTCGTGGCTTTTAAGTTTCTCTCAACTCCTGGCACAACGTTCGTAGTGAGCGGGCAAGACACTGGTACATGGACATCCTTTCCCAATTTATTGGAATAAAGCAGAGTCATAGCATCAGGCTTACTCTCAACAACTAAATCGGCCACACAGGAATCTGGAACAACCACATCCCACTTCTCCACTGAAGGGGTACTGGTTACTGGAACAAATGCTTGAGTAACAACAGTAGAACTGACAACTGGATTTATAATAGTACTGACATCAGCACAGGTAGGATGGACAACACCATCTACTACAACAGGTTCGTTCATAGAACTAACTTCAGCACAGGCAGGATAAACATGATCTGCAACTGGCTGTTTACACAAACGGGATCATTCTCACCCACAACATGATTTATGGCCACATCATTACCCAATATAACATCCACACCTGGGATGGGCAACTGTGTACAAACACCCACAGTGCATAAACTAGGAGCAATGGTGGATCTTAAAGTAACATCTATCAGAGGTACAGTTTGACATCCTGCAACACTCTGAAGAACAACATCATTTCCAGTATCTCTCTTTTCAACATTAGAAAGTATACTAGCAGAAATTAAGGTTTGGGAAGCACCAGTATCACGAAGAATATTCACCAGCTTCCACTTCCCATCAACACACAAAACTTCACCTGAAGACATATATGGTGAATACTGTTTCACCCAATTGGGGTTTACAGTTACATGTTTATTAGTAAATTTATTTTGCACACCTCTACAATAAATGAGACCAGTTGGTCGTAACTCAGGGTGCAAGATAAAACAGGAATTAATTCCATGGCCTTTTTTCTTACAATGGGAACAGGACCTTACAGTGGACACACCTGTAGAACCAACTGTAGGTTTAGAATTAACCTTATTATTATTTGACATTCCTGACAATGAAGTAGCAGGATTAGGTTTTGTAAGAAAAGAGCTCATGGGAGTAACTGGAGCACTAGGACTGCAGGGATTCTGATAAGGAGTTCTGTGAGCATTATGATTTACTTTACGATTAAACTTAGGTGAAGTGGCCGTAAATTGGGCCTTAGTCAACAACTCATGCTCATCAGCGAGCTTTGACAGCTCATAAATGTCTGTTACATTCTTTTGTTCTGCCATATAAGTAGATAATTTGTCTGGGAGACAAGACAATACTTCTTCCATGATAAGAAGATTCTTTAAAGCATCAAAATCAGTTACTGAAAGTGACTTTAACCATCTGTTGCAATAGTTCGTCTTTTGACGAGTAAAATCAGCTATTGTCTGATCACTTAACCTCCTTAAGTTTCTAAATTTTTGCCTGTGTGCCTCTGGATTTAATTGATAAGCATTTAAGATGCTTTTCTTTACAAATTCATAATCAAAACTATGAGCGTCAGGTAGGGATGTAAAAACCTCCTGACTACGCCCCTTAAATTGAGACTGCATAATTGCTACCCATTGATCCCTTGGCCAGTTCATACTGATGGCAATCTTATTAAAATGTGCAAAGAAAACCTCAGGATCCTCCTCATTAAACTTGGGTAATTCTATATATTTACTCATCCTTATGGGATTATTATCATTATTAATTGAAACATTACTTGAATTTCCATGTCCAGCTGCCATACGCTGTGTCTCAAGCCTATAGTTAGTGTCAGCCATCTGTTGTTGAATCTCTAATTGCTCCTTCTTGGTTGCTTCTAGTTGCAACTCCATTAAAACTCTCTGGTTTTGTGCCGCAAGTTCCAAACGCCTAGTCTCAAGCTCCCTCTGCTGAGCTTCAGCCTCTAATAATTTTTGTTGCTTTTGAGCCTCAATCTCTAATTGACGAGCTTCTAACTCAAGACGCTTTAACGCCATCTGATCACTCGACTCCTCTCGTAACACTTCCAGAATTTCTTCCTCTAAATCTCCGTTTTCAACAAAATGCGTCACAATGACTTTCAGAATTTGTGCTTTAACCATTCTGTTGTTGGCGGTCAAATCCAATCGATTTGCCATGTCTACTAACTCAGACTTTTTTAGGTTTTTAAGTCCCTCAAAGTTTGGTTGAGCCAACAACAACGACACTTGATCCTCCATCGTGACTAACACTTGGCACTTGATTCACAACAATAATAATAAACACACTGGCACTGCACTTCACTTCACTGTAAAATTTTCACCACACTGAAAATTCGCTTGGCCTCACTGCACAAACAAAAGTTATAGGATGACTTACCTCAAAATCGTGAAACGTTGTTACTTGACACACAGGAAGGCTTGCATGGCACATGGAATAGTTAATAGCAGAAAACACACAAGACACTGGTACCTAGGAAGGCAAGGTTAGATTAGCACAGTTAAGTTTAAGTGGGAAAAATATCTCCCGGACAGGCCCCCATAACTATGTAACCAGATCGTTCATCACGGCTCATAACCCTGTACAGCATTAAAGAACTGTTTGCCTAGGGCCATAGAATTGCTGTAATATATAGTGGGTCACCAGTGTGATCACATGATTGGCACAAGCAATAATAAAGTATTTCTCCCTTAGGACTGAAGAAATATACATATAAAATTATAATATATTTTCAAGATAAATCTAAATAATATGTACTTACAGATGATCACAATATTTCACTTATTACAATAAACAATAAGACTGTCTCTCCCAGAACAAAATACTACTAAAAGCTAGACAATAAAAGACACAGACTTAGCCTCCATGTTACGTCCCCGAATAGCAGCCAGCAACTGACGGCTGTGTGGCATCCCAACCCATAAGTCTTCTTCCTCCTCCGCTCAAACGGATGAGGGTTAGAAAACAATAACTTTTTAAAAATGAGACTAAATCAACCACCACTGGTTCTCAAATTACATGTAGAATAAACATTAACATAATAGGTATTTCCAAAATTAATAAGTACAATGCTAACTGCGTAATTACTGTATACACGTAATTTATGAATATAAATATTGTGACACCTGAAACACTAAACTGAACAGGTCCAGCAAACTCTCGTTCCCGAATCGAACAGGTCAAATACACGTGAGGAGACGCCACCGCTCCTATACCCCTTGACACTGCCAACACACACGATGATTATAATACATATACACATATACAGTTAATATCACGAAAGTTTATATAAATTTATTACGTAGCCAGCTATGGGTACGTAACACTGCCCACCTGAGGTCATCGTTTGGGCCCCGGGAAATACCAGGTCACGCGCGCACTCTTAACAGTTCAGGTCAGAGGTCAGGTTTGTTTGTGTAAAAATAAGTATGGACAAGCTTGCAATAGTTTGTCCATAACTGTGCAAGTGTTCCTTTATTCTTTCTGTATGAAGAGCTTCATGTGTGATAAAGAACATAAAAATGTAAACATCTTGTATACTGCTTGGAAACAGATGACGTGGCGAGGGAGGGTGGAGGGGGGGGTTGACGGGGGGACTGCAGTAAGGTGTGTGACTTAACACCCCAGCTGGGCCATGATGTACACCACCTGCACTCCAGATGCTGAGCACACCCGCGGTACACCTCCAGGGTGTTAACAAGACAACACGCAGGGGTGGTGGGAAGCAGTCACCCTTGCCGTGGTCTAGGGCGCCTGAGAACCCTTGCCGGTATCCTGGAGAATTGTGGAAGAGATAAAGACTGCGTGAACATTTATATTGGAAGTGAAGACTGATGTTGTCGGGTAGATTACAAGGTCAGTCATAACGTGTGGTCTCTACCACTGACAGTGTGGCTGATAGACCAGAGCTGTTGTTATAGATTCAGCTATTCGGAACAAGTTCCAAGTAGCACGGGCTATGGAAAGCCCGTAGTGGACTTACCTGGCACAGGAGCAGTGCTGTGAGTGTAGACCAGAGCGAGCAAGCCTTATCTTGAAGTGAAGCCATGAGAATTGATTGATAAAGATTAAGCCACCCAAGAGGTGGCACGGGCATGAATACCCCGTAATAAGCCATGAGGTTATGTGCAGTGCTTTTATGACTGAGCTGCGGGAGTCGACAGAGGCACACTGAAGACCGGTCACAGGTAGATCACAGGCACATGTAACAGTTCTGGAATGATCGCGTATTCAGTGCAAGGCGGCGTGAAGAACTGCCGTACCTTACCTTGCAGTTACCTTGTAATGGTTCCAGGGTTCAGGGTTCCCGCGGCTCGGTCTCTGGCCAGGCCTCCTGCTTGATGGGGTTCTGGGAGTTCTTCTACTCCCTAATCCCGACTTATGGTGACCCATCACCATATATATGTAGTGTGTTTTCTGTAGGCTATTTTATAATTATACAATCATATGTTGCCTTCGGCTCTTCTATCTCATGCATATTTTTTTCTTTTACAAGGGAATAATTACTACATCTACGTTACAATCCTCCCATGGTGGTGTGAATTGTCTCTTAGGCAAAAGCAACATATTCTGGAATAACGTACTTTATAACATAGCACGTAAGGTACTCTTATTTGCTCTCTTATTGTACTTTATCATACATTGTTCATTACTTCCCACCTTTTGAACTGAGAGGATTAATTCATTAGCTTCCTCCGCCTCCCCCTTCCCCTCTCATAAATGTAGCCTGTGCCATTAGATTAATCTCTGAAATTCTATCCCCAATACTCTTCATATTCAATTCCATCCTCATTATCTCATAGTATTTCTTGGGCATCCTAAGATTATTCTCATGGCTTCATTTGTACCTTCTCCAACTTGCCCATCCTACCTTTACCAAAACAAGACATGACAGGTGCAACATAATCAATAAGGTATCCACAGGGACTCCGCAATAATCTCCCTTTAACACCAAGACCAGCTAGTTCATGTAAGATAACCTCTTTGTTGGCTTTATCAAAGGCTCCTTGTAAATCAATAAAAAATTTATAGTAATCATCAACATTAGCTAGACATTTAATTATACAGTCAGAGGTACTTTTGCCTCTGAGGAACCCTGGTTGATACCTGGTTGATGGGGTTCTGGGAGTTGTTCTACTCCCCAAGCCCGGCCCGAGGCCAGGCTCGACTTGTGAGAGCTTGGTCCGCCAGGCTGTTGCTTGAGCGGCCCGCAGGCCCACATACCCACCACAGCCCGGCTGGTCCGGAACTTCTTTTAGAAAACAGTCTAGTTTTCTCTTGAAGATGTCCACGGTTGTTCCGGCAATATTTCTTATGCTCGCTGAGAGGACGTTGAACAACCGCGGACCTCTGATGTTTATACAATGCTCTCTGATTGTGCCTATGGCACCTCTGCCCTTCACTGGATCAATCTTGCATTTTCTTCCATATCGTTCACTCCAGTACGTTGTTATTTTACTGTGCAGATTTGGGACCTGGCCCTCCAGTATTTTCCATGTGTATATTATTTGGTATATCTCTCGTCTCCTTTCTAGAGTACATTTGGAGAGCTTTGAGACGATCCCAATAATTTAGGTGTTTTATCTCGTCTATGCGTGCCGTATATGTTGTAACCGCTATGCCGTATATGTTATAATATATGCCGTATATATAACCCGAACAAATTACTTGACAGCTGATCACCTATTATATATAAAGTCTATTTAAAATTATCGTATCGATTTTACAAAAACACGAGGTTAAGGACGCAGGTGTGTACCCTCCATTGGCTTTAGGGATAGGGATGATCATAGTTTTTTTCCATTTACTAAGAATACTGCCCTCTTTATCACTAATATTAAAGAGGTCTAGCGAAGAGGCTTTTCTCCATAATGGCAAGTTCATTAAGTATTTCATAAGTTACTCCATCCTCTCGAGGGGCGGTAGATTTCCCAACTTAAATCGCTATTATTAGTTCGTCTCTGGTAATACCTGTGCCCTTTTTAAACAGTTACAGCCCCGCTTTTGTGCCAGGTAAGTCTACTACGGGCTCACTATAGGCTACTTGGTGCTACGTGGAACTTTTTGTTCCCAGTAACTGAATCTAAAACATCATCAAATACCTGTGCAAGTGACATCACCATTGTTTCCTGCTGTAAATATAAAGTCCTTTCTTAGGTCTTTCGTAGAATCTAATGACGCACTCGTTATAGCGGGCAATGAACTAAGTTTAGCAGCTTCTGCCCATTTATCTATGAGACCGTTCACAATTCCTTGCGGGTCAGGATGTGCAACAAAATTATGTTTTTTATCCCTTTATTTACGTCTTGCCAGATTTCGCTTAGGTTTCTGTTATTCCCAACGTTCTCTGCAAACTCCTGCCAATACTTGCTCTCAATTTCCTTTCTCTTCTCCCTACACAGCCTAGCAACTACCAGTAAAGCATTCTTCCCTTCCTCAGTCCTACCATTCCTATTTCAATCCCTGTGAGCTCTCCTCATTGTTAATGTCCACCCCTTAAGCATCTTGTCCTGTGAATAATTGTATGCGACATTGAACAGAAGAACATCCAGTATAAAAAAGCATCCCCCTCAGAAAAGCGGGGACGGCGATGGTCTAGCGGCCTCTAGCCATACACACAGAGGAGGGCAGTGGTCCGGTTAACGTTCCCGGTGTTGGTTCCTCTGGTGGCGCCGGTACGCCATCTCTCGGTTATTTCGAGGTGATCTTGAAAGTGGCCACGCAGCATCCCCGGAGTATGTGTGGCATGTGTGATCTCTCACTAGGTAGGTGCTCTCCTGGCCAGATCTCGCTGACAGACACGCTCCGAGCTCCCAGCATCACGCTACCGCGCACCGCACATTTTTGCACGCTTCTACGCACGTTGAATATTGCTATTATTTGTAATAAGAATAATATGAAAGATATCAAAGTAGTATAATTGTGGACAAATGTAAAAATATAATAAAGTGTGGGCTTAGCATTGTGTGTACGCTCTCCAATTCACAGTCCAGCCACAGCTCTCTTGGGCAGTCTGAACTCAAGGTGGATTGTGTTCAGTTCTCGCTAGATTTAGGGCCCCTATTGTGTGTGTTGTTCATCAGCTTTAGATATGTACCTGGACAAAAATGCAGAATTACTGCTGAACATGTTAGTCGTATCGCAACCTAATCGAGGTTCAGACGAGCAGAGAAGTGACCGGCTCGAACCCCTTACAAACCCTTGCAAAAGACTTGATTCAGACTTAATAACTGGGAACTAACCTCATATAATCTATGGAGAACATCTGAGAGAAGCAAAGGAGTGTAAGTGTCTCGGGAGGGCTATTAGAAATGTGGTCAAGGAATATAAACACATCCAACAGATTGGTTGATCACACCTTCAGCCAGTAGAGGTGTACTAATCTCCAATGACTGGCCCAATCTGTTGAGAGATCGGGCCGCGGGGACACTGATCCCCGGAAGCATCGCAAGATAGGTAAGTAGGTAGGTTGGTTGGAGTGCCAGGTATGGGAAACCAGCTGACCCTGGCAGCCGCACTGACTTCATCACCACCACAGTGCCACCATGACGTCACCTGGCTTCCCCCTCTCTTTGTATTGCTTAGCGGTGATACCGCGGGTGTTTTGCTTCACTTAACGCTCGTGCTCTTAACAGTCGCCACAAGCTGTGTCCACATGGGTGTAGGGGATGGTAGCGCGCCAGGACTGATGGTCAGTTGATGTTGGGGCAGTGTGTGTGTAGGACCGTGCTGGCCCCTACACCACAAAGACCTCTCGCTGTCTATAGTATTAGCACCCACACTCGGGCATCCTGCCAACTCTATTACCGGAATAGACGCGCCCACGGCTCCCTACGTTCCGCCTTGATGAATTTCGGCGAGTTTCGACCTCAATTGTGAATCGTTTGAAGCGATGGTGTTATGGTAGGTTTAGATACTTCCCGGTTAATGGACGACAGGGATGGTGTTGGTGAGGTAGGCGCGGCTGTAGCGAGACTTGGCAAGGTGGGGCGGTGTGGTCATGTCAGTTGGGACGAGTGGTGCCAGTGTGGAGGTAGACGGCGCGAGGGAACCACTGCGTGTCTCCGCGTCTCCCGCCAGTGCCAGCCACCAGTACAACAGTACAGGCATTAAGGGACCCGCTACGGGCGTCAGGAAGCTGTAGCTTCTACTGTGTGTAGTAGTGGGCTGCCACAGCCACCCGCAACATAAGTCAGGTTCACAAACTCACACACAAAGCAGATGTTTTAAACTAGACAGCCAGCGAGTGCTTCAAAATTGAAATCTGATTTTGAACAAGTGTGTGTGTGTTTAAACTGGAGCCAAACAAGCGAGTGTAACTTTTCTTTTCTGATATTTAGCGACCATTGTGGTTCAGAAGTTGCTTTTTGTGGCGGATTATACACTTAAAATATATTTCTCAAGTGTATCTGGAGGAGTTTTGAACACAACAGCCTGCAGGTAAGATTACTGTTTATTTTTAATGCAGTGACTCGCCAAGACATAGTGTGTGTTGTAATGTAAATGATGCCATTTGTGACAGTGGTCCTTGACACGAGGACCACCACCATTTGTGACAGTGGTCCTTGACACGAGGACCACCACCATTTGTGACAGTGGTCCTTGACACGAGGACCACCACCATTTGTGACAGTGGTCCTTGACACGAGGACCACCACCATTTGTGACAGTGGTCCTTGACACGAGGACCACCACCATTTGTGACAGTGGGCCTTGACACGAGGACCACCACCATTTGTGACAGTGGGGCTTGACACGGGAACCACCACCATTTGTGACAGTGGTGCTTGACACGGGAACCACCACCATTTGTGACAGTGGTGCTTGACACTGGGAGGGAGGCGGGGTGGGGGGGACCACTTGACACGGTGGCCTTGGCACGAGGGGTGGGGGACCATTTATCGCTTCAAATGTAAATAGTTAAAAACAAAAATTGCCACAAAGGCGAAAAAATGTTTGGATAGAAATATACTTCATACATTCCTCACAAACTTTGTACTTCGGCAAACATAATTTAATACCGAGGAAGCTGTTTTTTTTAAGTAATTTCAAATTAACAATTATGATAAATAATAACTATTTTAGTATTCTCCATAAAGAACATCTTACAGCTTTGCTCACTTACACTTGATCGTGTCTGGAAGGATTTCTTGAGAGCCTCCCGCGACACCTTAAACGTGAAGCCGTCGACGCTCGATGGCTCGTGGAGCTTGTGGAGGTAAATACGGAAATGAGCTTTCTACGGCTTTGGTGGGCCGCCTCAGGTACCAGGAGATGCCCCTCGCCTCCGTCCCCGAGGGCACACACACCATACTCTCTACACGGGAGCAGTAACACACTAATTCCTCGTGTGAAAGATACGGTGCATACTAGATGTAGGATAATCCCAGTGTGACGACACAAAGTCAAATACTCGGGGGGGAAACGTCAGAATTCCATGTTTTCTTTGTTCTAAGAAATATCTGCTGGAACTACGCCATATTCAGCAAAGACCTACTGGATCAGCCTAATTTTAATTATGCGGGTCACAAACATCAGTAATTTGCCTAATCGCATACATAAATATTTACGAAAGAGATGAGTGAGAGATGAGATAGTGAGAGAGAGAAGCTAGATGAAGGCGATGATAGAGATGGGATGAGGGAGACGAGAGATGAGAAATGACAGTGAGAGATGAGAAATGACAGTGAGAGATGAGAAATGACAATGAGAGATGAGATGAGAGAGAGAGAGGGAGAGGGGGGGGGATTGTTACCTAATGTTGTTAATGAATAAAGGCTGTTCCTACTGAACATATAACAGGCTCATGAAATTAATGAGTCTCTAGGAGCAGGCTTCAGATGAGCTGAGGTAGGATAACAGCTCTTGCTTGCAGTTTCACTAGGCACGTTATTTGACAGGCCTTATGAGTCCTAGTCTTAGTTGAGAGAAAAAAAAGCGAGCTAGTGCGGGGTGTGAAGAATCTCGCGCACACAATCTAAATATATCACAAGGGTTGCATATGACTGGGAGTATTGTCAGTGGACGGGGGAGCCATATCACTAATCACTCAGTCTTGTCATTCAGTGCTCTGTATACCCACCGTCACCCGAGGCGTCACTATAGTGCGAGCTGGCCCACCATCTTCCAATATAGATAACAATGTTTGAATAAGACAGAACTTGTACGCAGTCCGTCTTCTCCGGTTCCCACCACGGACAGAAAGTAAGGTACTAAATTACACACAGAAATCATAATAGCGTGATGCATCAAATGAACAAATCCACAAGTGCCGTGACTAGGGTTCGAACCTACGTCCGAGAGCATCCCAGACGCTGCCTTAATCGACATGAGCTACGGCATGTAATCCTCGTACATGTCGAGGATTCGAATCCTCGTCAATATTCAGAATTCAATAAGAGGTTCGAATCCTCGTCACGGCCCCCTGTGGATTTGTTCATGAGGTACTAAACCTAACCACGCATAGAAAACGTGAATGTTTGCGAGCCGCTTTGATTGATCAAATCAACCAACTTTAATCAACCCCTTTTTAATTGCCCCTTGGTGATTTTTAACTTCAAAATGCTGTGTATGTGTACCTGGTACCTGGTTACCTGGTTACCTGGTACCTGGTTACCTGGTTACCTGGTTACCTGGTTACCTGGTACCTGTACTATTCGATGGGGACAGGTTGCCGTGTTTGAGGAGATACGTTCAGGGACGACTGAGGGTCGTGGCTGCTCGGCCAGACCGTAAGAGATGGGGGAAACTCCACGAAATTCACTCGTCTCCAGTACTGATCGACAGGCAGCATACTTACGACGACTGGAGAAACTGTACACGGTGTAGCTGTATGGTCATACGTGACCACAGTCGTGGAGACGCTCTGGGTGTATTTAAGTGCCGAGTTTTTCTTCAGGAACCACGTATATTCCAATCGCTCAAGTAACAAAAAATAGTTATGATAAAATTGTGTGATATGAGCGATATGGGCGGTGCAGCGTGATTGGTTATCTCTGTTCTGGTATGTGGGAGATTGTAATAGGGTCACTCAGGGGCCTGGGATATAAGGTCACTCGGGGACCTGGAAGTAGTTGATTTTTTATTAACATATTTAGCTATACAGTATCTGCTTTCGTTACTCCCTGAGACCACATTCAACTCCCCAAATCTTCCATTTACGGGCTATTCATGCCCATGCCACCTCTTGGGTGGCCTAATCTTCATCAATCAACGCTTAAGACTGTATGAAGGGGGTACACTGTGTCAAGAACTAGCTACGTGATGTTGAAAGTGCCCACCACACAGCATGGTCAGTCATACAGGGCCGTGTGGTGCATGATCTGCAAGGACAATCTCTAGACGCAAGCTGTTGTTGTCTCGACGCAGTTAAGACACTCCAAGGTTATGGTATCGTCTTTAGGTTAATCGACCTAATTGATGGTAATGTCTTGTATGTTTAGGTGAGATTATTGGAGTGTAGTTAAAGTTAGATGGTGTCCCGTCCTGTCTAACTTGTCTATAACAAGGTTATCCAAATTTGTAAGTTGAGATGATTAATTATACTATTCAAGAATTATATTTCTCATACACTCGTACTTTCATTGGTAGAGTAAGCTTATTTTGTATAATTTTTTAAATCAAGCTTTGAATGCTTACTGGATTTCTTACTGATATTTTTTATCTTTGCAGGTGACATGTTACTTCAGCTGGAGTGACGCACAGGTACGTCTACACTCCTCACACCTCTTTACTCTCATGAACCACTTTATTACTATTTTAATGTAGAGTAAAAACTAAGGCATTCAAATCTGTGATCACTATGAATGTGTTGTTTATATATGTGAAGACTTTGCGTCACGTGCAGAACCTTCGTACCGACGGGGTGATGGTGGAGGAAGACTGGGGGTGATGGTGGATGAGGACGTACAGTGCAGTAGTAGTGTGCGTGTGGGGCGGCCGCCACGCTGACTCCATCATCCTGGTGGAGATGTAACAGTCTGGCATACATTTGCATGGCATTAGTATAGCATGTGAACTGCTGGAACCGTCTCTTAAGCACAAGGGCAGCAGCTAGAGAGTGTGAGAGTGTGTGTGAGAGCGAGGTACAGGAGAAACTTGGTGACACCCTGAGCTTATTACACCCTGAGTGCTTATTGCACTCAGGGTGTAATAAGCACACTTGGATAAGTGTGTCAACACTGTCCGCGACTTGTCTCTTCTGGTTAGCTAATTATAAAAACAATGTTGCTGAGACAAAGATCAACGTTTCAAGGGGGAAATTAGACATGTTAAGTCAGGTTTGGCTGATAAGCTGTTAAGCATATTATGCAGTCAAGAGTAAGTTGATCAAGCAGTCGTCAGGTAAGCCTGGTGTCAAGAAGGATTGCCTGAGTACAGATACTACAACTCGGTTGCAGGTAAAGCACAAAAACTCTGTGTTGCTAAACAATGCAAGAATCGCAAAGTTGCTAGCATGTTGTTAAGGTGTTGTGTGCGCGAGGCAGTAGCGGTGTGGGGATGCGGGCGAGGCTGGGCGGGTTATCTCTGTGGGCGGGGACTCGGCCACAGGAATGTTATCGCCGACTGATACCGAGGAGCCAAAGGGCTGCTGATTTTTTGTATTGACGTACTTGGGTGCGTGGGCTATACATTTACCCCAGACTACGTGAAGAGTTAAGTGTCCAGAGAGGTATGTGATACTACGGGTTCTGAACGAGGGTTTGCGCGGCCGGACAGTGCCGCCCCAGCTCCCCCGTCCCCTCCTCTAGAGTCGTCAACACACACACACACACACACACCACACACACACACACACACACCACACACACACACACACACACACACACGCACACGCACGCACGCACGCACGCACGCACGCACGCACACGCACGCACACGCACGCACGCACACGCACGCACGCGCACGCGAGAGACTCATTGACGGTTCTCAAAACAGTAGTAGACTGGTCCATGTGCCTGCTAGCTTGAGATACGGGGGGGTCCAATGTGCTTCAAAAACATTTCGCTGTAGACTAAACAACCATTGGTCGGAAAACGCGTACCAGTCGACCTCCACAACCTAGTAAGATACGAAGGAACATCTTTCTCTTCCTGCTTATTAGTTTTTCCTCGGAAACTATCTTATTATTGAATTGAACATTAACGAAGCCATCCTCGGGGAAATTCAAACTAGGGATCATTGGATTGACTAAACGGTATGATAACCGCCTCGCTTCACTTGCCAAAGGTTCAAAGTCGATGCTTCAGAATCTGAAGTGGATTGCTTTTGACTTGTGTG
>WNGS01164858.1:9729275-9741390 GCA_020271785.1 Procambarus virginalis | reverse complement strand
TACAGAAGTTTTTGCCCAAATGAGCCACAGAGATATTAGAAAGAACTTTTTTAGTGTCAGAGTGGTTGAAAAATGGAATGCATTAGGAAGTAATGTGGTGGAGGAATGTGGTGGAGGCTGACTCCATACACAGTTTCAAGTGTAGATATGATAGAGCCAATAGGCTCAGGAACCTGTACACCGTTAGATTGACGGTTGAGAGGTGGGACCAAAGAGCCAGAGTCAACCCCCGCAACAACACAACTAGGTGAGTAGAGTGTTGTGTTCCTCTGGCGATAGTGTTGGGATTATATCCACTACCACATCCTTTTCTCTCTGACTCCTGTAGTTGTCTTCTCCGTACGGTGTACACACCTTTTCCCCTTTCCCTTGTTCATTACCTTTCACTTGTTGAGACTGAATGTTGCTACTATTTGTTTGGTCAATCCTGGAGTTTGTGTACATCAGCACTTTGCTTTGTGCAGTTTTCGGTTGTACATTCCTCGCTAGCTTTGCGTCGTCTGTAAAACTGATTTATACGAGCTCACTCCCTCGGCTGTGTTATTCATATACACGAGAAACAGTTCCCAAAGGGTCCCAGAACCGACCCTTGGGGGGGGGGGGAATCCACTGCTTACCTTCCTCCACCTCGAGACTTCGTCTCTGTTTTCTGTCCTTCAGGTACTCCTTTACCCACTTCAGTGTCTTCCCAGTGCCCCTGCTGCTTCTCCATCTTGTACACCCGCCCTTCGTGAGGAACAGTGTCATACTTTTTGTAATCTAGGAAAATACAGTTTGCCCAGCCCTCCTTTTTTCCCTTCTTATTTTTAGTCATCTTATCATACAACTGTACAGAAGTTTGTCAGCCACGACTTTACCCGTATAATCCACGCTGCTCTTTTTTACAAAGTTTATCCTCTTCAGGTGTTTTAATTATTCTTATCTTGATTGAAGATGAGTCACAATAAGTGGATGAAGATATGATGACTAGGGGCCTGGTAGCGTGGTGGATAGCGCTCAGGACTTGTTATTCTGTGACGCGGGTTCGATTCCCGCACCAGGCAGAAACAAATGGGCAAAGTTTCTTTCACCCTGAATGCCCCTGTTACCTAGCAGTAAATAGGTACCTGGGAGTTAGTCAGCTGTCACGGGATACTTCCTGGTGTGTGTACTCACCTAGTTGTGTTTGCGGGGGTTGAGCTCTGGCTCTTTAGTCCCACTACTCTTTGGTCCCGGGTGAATGCACATCAGACAATGAAGAGACGACTACGTCTCGTTTCATCATCTGATGTGTGGTTTTCTCATCTTATCTTGAGTAATTTTGTCTGCACTTTACATGGAATACTTTGTTTGACCAGACCACACACTAGAACGTGAATGGATGACGACGTTTCGGTCCGTCCTGGACCATTCTCGAAAGTTGTAGAAGTTGTCTACAAAACTACATTCTCGAAAGTTGTCACAATCGACTTGAGAATGGTCCAGGACGGACCGAAACGTCGTCGTCCTTTACCTTCTAGTGTGTGGTCTGGTCAAACATACTTTAGTCACGTTATTGTGACTCATCGCCTGCATATGGAATACTTGTCAGTTACACTGACAAGAATGTTTGAATATTGGGAATACGTTTGCCTTTTTTTCCGGAATTCTGGGAGGTTTCCAGTATCAAGTGTTTTATTGAAAACATCCGTTAGCGGGTGAGAGTGTCCTCTGAGGCCTCCTTCAGCAACCATCGTGATATTACGTCTGGCTATTGATTTTGTTGCTTGTATTTTCTTCATGTGCTCTTTAATCTCTTCCACAGTAATGACTGTCGTCCAGTGTTTCCTCTTATGTTTCCTCTCACAACTCTGGTCTCCATGTTAGCTTCTTCGCAAAGACCTGAAATTCTTTATCGCATCTGGCTTTGAAGTTGTGGATGAAAGTTGCTTCTACAACTTTCGAGTGCATTTGCTTGTTGACTACCCATACAGGATGAGAGTATTCCCATACATTCCTTTGGCTCATTTACGTTGCCAGCTTCCAACTGTGTCCTCTTGTCCTTATCAAGTCCCCTTAGTGCCCTGTATGCTATATCGCTCTTCTGTGCTCTAGGATTGAGTGTTCCGTTAGACTGTCCTCATGGCACAATCCTTTTAGCTCTGGTACCAAGTTTGTTGTGAACCTCTGTGCTTTTTAAAATTTCGGTTTTATGCTTCAGAAGGTGCGGATTTCATGCCGATATTTTGCCTTTGGTGGCCAGGTGGTGGTGGTGACCGTCTGGTGCAGCCAGCTGGTTGTGGTGGTGACCCTGCATGATGACAAGGTGGCTGTGGTGGGTGTATTCGTGGTGGTGCAGGGAAGGAAGTGTTACACGAGTGAAAGAAAGAGTGAGGATGACACGATTACTGCCTAACAGGTTTGGCGAATATTAAAGAAACTTGAGTGTTCTTGCCTCTTCCCGCCTGCTCGTGTGGAGCATTGTCTCCAGCTCTCTGACCCCGCCTTGTAGCTATCGGTCATCTGGGTGCAGCTAATCCCAAATCTCTTGTGCTGTGTCATCTCTGACACCCAAGCAATACAGTACATCTGAAAATAAATGAAGTGGCGACGTTTCGGTCCATACTGGACCATTATCGCTGGTCCAGGACGGACCGAAATGTTTGTCACTGCCTTTATTTTTAGATTTGTGGGTTGGAGGTGTAATTTTCGGCGCCGTTGTGACTTAGTGTTATATCTTATCCAAAATATTGTGCCTCTGGTCCTGTTCCCAACCCTACTTTCACCCAACTGATTCTCCTTATTCACACTGTTAATATTTCAGTATTGTGTAAATTGTGCTCTTGCGACTCTGAACTTTGCGACTAATATAAGTTCAGTTCCCTGAACCTTGTACACATGTAATGACCTAGGCACTTTTTTGTAGTTGAGTAGAGGAATGGCTGTGATGAGCCGTCCCTGGTGGAGGAGTGCTCGTGCAGGCATGAGTGTGGTTTTTATGATGCCCTGCCACTGTGTGAGGGCATGCAGGCGGTGGGACACGCAAGGGCAGGGTCGGGGGTGTGGGATCACGCACCACGATCACGGCCCCATCAGGCGCACAGGTGGAAAAAGATGCCACGGCGCATCCATTGTGTGGAGGTTAGTGTTTGTGGAGTCGTGCCTTGTTGGCGGCAGCGTCGACGGTGAGACTTCCGTCTGGACACTTCTTCGGGGTCAATTACTCTTCTTCAGCCTACAGTTTAGACCTATTGTCTTATGTATGACCCTCTGTCCTGCGTGACAGTGAATACTAGCATTATCCTCACCTTAATCAGACTATCAAAATCCTCAGATTAGGCAAAATTGTAATTAATTTTGTAAATAAAGATGTTAATAATAAATAACTTCGCCTCAGCCAGGAACGAAGTTTTGTCCTGGAGAAACACTCTCCGTGCGCCTTGCTGTACTGGCGAGGCGGCACTCGCTCCATACGCGGTGATTATCTCGGTTTCTTGGTAAGAGTTAAGCAGTGTGGGGGGGGGGTCCATAGAGGTAGTGCGCGCGTTGAGGGTGTGACCCTCGTGTCCTGCCACTTGGAGAAGGGGCAGCCCTGGCACTTGAGGAAGGGCACCTTGGGTGTACGTGAGGTGGCACTGGGCCGCGCCATGACCGACACCTACTGTAGCCTGCATGACAAAGGTTAAAATTCCTGACGAATTTTTGTTGCTACTCATGCTTCGCCATCATCACATTCTTCACTACTCTCTCTCCCCTCCCCTCCACCACCACCTCTGCTCCACCACCACCATCTCTGCTCCACCACCCTCCTCCTGCGCCGCCTCCTCTACCACCCCCTCTGCTGCTCCTCGCGGATCTGGGCCGCCGCCGTCAGAGGCGACAGCGTTCCTCTGATTGCTGGATAATTTTGTGTTTTCCCAGCATTATTTTTCCAGAGATTTGAGGTGCTACTCAAAATGTTGTGCAAGTCCTGGGTGCTCTTCTGGCTGGTCTGCTCTACATGGTTTGCTCCGTGTCAGTGTTCGAAGTTTGAATATAATAAATACATTTTTGTCGGAAAGTCTGTGGGTATGTGGGCCTGCGGGCTGCTGCAAGCAACAGCCTGTTGGACCAAGTTATCGCAAGTCGAGCCTGGCCCCGGGCCGGGCTCGGGGAGTAGAAGAACTCCCGAAACTCTCTCTAGGTAAAAGGAAGCTTGTGTATATAAATAGTTTGGTCTGCATCTTTGTCTTTAGGAGGCCTGGTCGAGGACCGGGCCGTGGGGACGCTAAACCCCGAAATCATAGGAAGGTAACCGCGAGGTATCGGGGTCCACAGCCCCGCTCCTGTGCCAGGCAAGTCCACTACGGGCTCAACCGTCTATCCGTCGTCTTTTGAACAACGTGAGCGACGCCCTTTTGTGTGTGTGTGTGTGTGTGTGGGGGGGGGGGAAGGGGGGCTCTGGCCTGAGGCATCATCCAGTCTCACCCGGAGAGTGTCTGGGGAGTTCTACTCCCCGAGCCCGGCCTCAGGCTCCAGCTTGTGATAGCTTCTACTTTTCAACCGGGCTATTTTGCACTTCCTGCCATCTCTCCTGGTCTCATGAGGAGTTAGTTCCGTAAGCAGATTTGGAGCTATTTATAATATTTTAGAACATAAATTATTGTATATATATATATATATATATATATATATATATATATATATATATATATATATATATATATATATATATATATATATACAGTACTCTGATCCAACCGCTTGGGCTGGACGATAGAGCGACGGTCTTGTTTCATGCAAGTCTCCGTTCAATCCCCGACCGTCAAAGTGGTTGGGCACTAATCCTTTCCCCCCGTCCCATCCCAAATCCTTATTCTGATCCCTTCCAAGTGCTGTATAGTCATAATGGATTGACGCTTTCTCCTGATAGTTCCCTTCCCCTCCCTAGTCTCATGATAATACAGGTTAAGACATTTTAAACGTTTCCAATAATTTACATAGTTTTTTTAATGGATTCAGGCAGTGGAAGATCTATGCAACTCTGAGTCGGCAATTTTCTCCATTTCTGCCATGGTTGACAAGTCATGACCGTGGCTGGCCCAGGTGGGAGTGTCATGGTTGACACGTCATGACCGTGGCTGGCCCAGGTGGGAGTGTCATGGTTGACACGTCATGACCGTGGCTGGCCCAGGCGGGAGTGTCATGGTTGACACGTCATGACCGTGGCTGGCCCAGGCGGGAGTGTCATGGTTGACACGTCATGACCGTGGCTGGCCCAGGCGGGAGTGCCATGGTGGGCACGTCATGACCATGGCTGGCCCAGGTGGGAGTGTCATGGTTGACACGTTATGACCGTGGCTGGCCCAGGTGGGAGTGTCATGGTTGACACGTCATGACCGTGGCTGGCCCAGGCGGGAGTGCCATGGTGGGCACGTCATGACCATGGCTGGCCCAGGTGGGAGTGTCATGGTTGACACGTTATGACCGTGGCTGGCCCAGGTGGGAGTGCCATGGTTGGCAAGTCATGACCGTGGCTGGCCCAGGTGGGAGTGTCATGGTTGACACGTCATGACCGTGGCTGGCCCAGGTGGGAGTGTCATGGTTGACACGTCATGACCGTGGCTGGCCCAGGCGGGAGTGCCATGGTGGGCACGTCATGACCGTGGCTGGCCCAGGTGGGAGTGCCAGCCAGTCAGTGAGCACCACACAGTAAAGACACACCCGCCTGCCGCTCTATGTAACCACAATCCGTGCGGTGAGGTTAATCATTATTGGGATCGACTAACTGTTGATACGAGAAGAGAGCGCGCGCACATACCCGGGTGCAGGTAAACACAAGTTCGCACACTAATCCGACAAAACTTTCCTGTCTGAATATTTGTGTGGAGCGTTGTAGAAGGAAGAAACACATGGTGGGGGCAGGTGTTGGCAGATGCTGCAGGAGGAAGCCTGGTTCTATTTGCACAAGTGACGAGAGAGAGGGAGGTTGCGGATGCTGGCGTGGCTGTGTCTCCAGGGTCATGATGCTCAAGCAGGTACATATGCTGCCCACCTGAGGTCATCGTTTGGGCCCCGGGAAATACCAGGTCACGCGCGCACTCTCAACAGTTCAGGTCAGAGGTCAGGTTTGTTTGTGTAAAAATAAGTATGGACAAACTTGCAATAGTTTGTCCATAACTGTGCAAGTGTTCCTTTATTCTTTCTGTATGAAGAGCTTCATGTGTGATAAAGAACATAAAAATCTAAACATCTTGTATACTGCAGATGACGTGGCGAGGAAACAGATGACGTGGCGAGGAAGGGTGGAGGGGGGGGGGTTGACGGGGGGACTGCAGTAAGGTGTGTGACTTAACACCCCAGCTGGGCCATGATGTACACCACCTGCACTCCAGATGCTGAGCACACCCGCGGTACACCTCCAGGGTGTTAACAAGACAACACGCAGGGGTGGTGGGAATCAGTCACCCTTGCCGTGGTCTAGGGCGCCTGAGAACCCTTGCCGGTATCCTGGAGAATTGTGGAAGAGATAAAGACTGCGTGAACATTTATATTGGAGGTGAAGACTGATGTTGTCGGGTAGATTACAGTCATAACGTGTGGTCTCTACCACTGACAGTGTGGCTGATAGACCAGAGCTGTTGTTATAGATTCAGCTATTCGGAACAAGTTCCAAGTAGCACGGGCTATGGAAAGCCCGTAGTGGACTTACCTGGCACAGAAGCGGTGCTGTGTGTAGACCAGAGCGAGCAAGCCTTATCTTGAAGTGAAGCCATGAGAATTGATTGATAAAGATTAAGCCACCCAAGAGGTGGCACGGGCATGAATACCCCGTAATAAGCCATGAGGTTATGTGCAGTGCTTTTATAACTAAGCTGCGGGAGTCGACAGAGGCACACTGAAGACCGGTCACAGGTAGATCACAGGCACATGTAACAGTTCTGGAATGATCGCGTATTCAGAGCAAGGCGGCGTGAAGAACTGCCGTACCTTACCTTGCAGTTACCTTGAAATGGTTCCAGGGTTCAGGGTTCCCGTGGCTCGGTCTCTGGCCAGGCCTCCTGCTTGATGGGGTTCTGGGAGTTCTTCTACTCCCTAATCCCGCCTTATGGTGACCCATCACCATATATATGTAGTGTGTTTTCTGTAGGCTATTTTATAATTATACAATCATATGTTGCCTTCGGCTCTTCTATCTCATGCATATTTTTTTCTTTTACAAGGGAATAATTACTACATCTACGTTACAATCCTTCCATGGTGGTGTGAATTGTCTCTTAGGCAAAAGCAACATATTCTGGAATAACGTACTTTATAACATAGCACGTAAGGTACTCTTATTTGCTCTTATTGTACTTTATCATACATTGTTTATTACTTCCCACCTTTTGAACTGAGAGGATTAATTCATTAGCTTCCTCCCCCTCCCCCTTCCCCTCTCATAAATGTAGCCTGTGCCATTAGATTAATCTCTGAAATTCTATCCCCAATACTCTTCATATTCAATTCCATCCTCATTATCTCGTAGTATTTCTTGGGCATCCTAAGATTATTCTCATGGCTTCATTTGTACCTTCTCCAACTTGCCCATCCTACCTTTACCAAAACAAGACATGACAGGTGCAACATAATCAATAAGGTATCCACAGGGACTCCGCAATAATCTCCCTTTAACACCAAGACCAGCTAGTTCATGTAAGATAACCTCTTTGTTGGCTTTATCAAAGGCTCCTTGTAAATCAATAAAAAATTTATAGTAATCATCAACATTAGCTAGACATTTAATTATACAGTCAGAGGTACTTTTGCCTCTGAGGAACCCTGGTTGATACCTGGTTGATGGGGTTCTGGGAGTTGTTCTACTCCCCAAGCCCGGCCCGAGGCCAGGCTCGACTTGTGAGAGCTTGGTCCGCCAGGCTGTTGCTTGAGCGGCCCGCAGGCCCACATACCCACCACAGCCCGGCTGGTCCGGAACTTCTTTTAGAAAACAGTCTAGTTTTCTCTTGAAGATGTCCACGGTTGTTCCGGCAATATTTCTTATGCTCGCTGAGAGGACGTTGAACAACCGCGGACCTCTGATGTTTATACAATGCTCTCTGATTGTGCCTATGGCACCTCTGCCCTTCACTGGATCAATCTTGCATTTTCTTCCATATCGTTCACTCCAGTACGTTGTTATTTTACTGTGCAGATTTGGGACCTGGCCCTCCAGTATTTTCCATGTGTATATTATTTGGTATATCTCTCGTCTCCTTTCTAGAGTACATTTGGAGAGCTTTGAGACGATCCCAATAATTTAGGTGTTTTATCTCGTCTATGCGTGCCGTATATGTTATAACCGCTATGCCGTATATGTTATAATATATGCCGTATATATAACCCGAACAAATTACTTGACAGCTGATCACCTATTATATATAAAGTCTATTTAAAATTATCGTATCGATTTTACAAAAACACGAGGTTAAGGACGCAGGTGTGTACCCTCCATTGGCTTTAGGGATAGGGATGATCATAGGTTTTTTTCCATTTACTAAGAATACTGCCCTCTTTATCACTAATATTAAAGAGGTCTAGCGAAGAAGCTTTTCTCCATAATGGCAAGTTCATTAAGTATTTCATAAGTTACTCCATCCTCTCGAGGGGCGGTAGATTTCCCAACTTAAATCGCTATTATTAGTTCGTCTCTGGTAATACCTGTGCCCTTTTTAAACAGTTACAGCCCCGCTTTTGTGCCAGGTAAGTCTACTACGGGCTCACTATAGGCTACTTGGTGCTACGTGGACCTTTTTGTTCCCAGTAACTGAATCTAAAACATCATCAAATACCTGTGCAAGTGACATCACCATTGTTTCCTGCTGTAAATATAAAGTCCTTTCTTAGATCTTTCGTAGAATCTAATGACGCACTCGTTATAGCGGGCAATGAACTAAGTTTAGCAGCTTCTGCCCATTTATCTATGAGACCGTTCACAATTCCTTGCGGGTCAGGATGTGCAACAAAATTATGTTTTTTATCCCTTTATTTACGTCTTGCCAGATTTCGCTTAGGTTTCTGTTATTCCCAACGTTCTCTGCAAACTCCTGCCAATACTTGCTCTCAATTTCCTTTCTCTTCTCCCTACACAGCCTAGCAACTACCAGTAAAGCATTCTTCCCTTCCTCAGTCCTACCATTCCTATTTCAATCCCTGTGAGCTCTCCTCATTGTTAATGTCCACCCCTTAAGCATCTTGTCCTGTGAATAATTGTATGCGACATTGAACAGAAGAACATCCAGTATAAAAAAGCATCCCCCTCAGAAAAGCGGGGACGGCGATGGTCTAGCGGCCTCTAGCCATACACACAGAGGAGGGCAGTGGTCCGGTTAACGTTCCCGGTGTTGGTTCCTCTGGTGGCGCCGGTACGCCATCTCTCGGTTATTTCGAGGTGATCTTGAAAGTGGCCACGCAGCATCCCCGGAGTATGTGTGGCATGTGTGATCTCTCACTAGGTAGGTGCTCTCCTGGCCAGATCTCGCTGACAGACACGCTCCGAGCTCCCAGCATCACGCTACCGCGCACCGCACATTTTTGCACGCTTCTACGCACGTTGAATATTGCTATTATTTGTAATAAGAATAATATGAAAGATATCAAAGTAGTATAATTGTGGACAAATGTAAAAATATAATAAAGTGTGGGCTTAGCATTGTGTGTACGCTCTCCAATTCACAGTCCAGCCACAGCTCTCTTGGGCAGTCTGAACTCAAGGTGGATTGTGTTCAGTTCTCGCTAGATTTAGGGCCCCTATTGTGTGTGTTGTTCATCAGCTTTAGATATGTACCTGGACAAAAATGCAGAATTACTGCTGAACATGTTAGTCGTATCGCAACCTAATCGAGGTTCAGACGAGCAGAGAAGTGACCGGCTCGAACCCCTTACAAACCCTTGCAAAAGACTTGATTCAGACTTAATAACTGGGAACTAACCTCATATAATCTATGGAGAACATCTGAGAGAAGCAAAGGAGTGTAAGTGTCTCGGGAGGGCTATTAGAAATGTGGTCAAGGAATATAAACACATCCAACAGATTGGTTGATCACACCTTCAGCCAGTAGAGGTGTACTAATCTCCAATGACTGGCCCAATCTGTTGAGAGATCGGGCCGCGGGGACACTGATCCCCGGAAGCATCGCAAGATAGGTAAGTAGGTAGGTTGGTTGGAGTGCCAGGTATGGGAAACCAGCTGACCCTGGCAGCCGCACTGACTTCATCACCACCACAGTGCCACCATGACGTCACCTGGCTTCCCCCCTCTCTTTGTATTGCTTAGCGGTGATACCGCGGGTGTTTTGCTTCACTTAACGCTCGTGCTCTTAACAGTCGCCACAAGCTGTGTCCACATGGGTGTAGGGGATGGTAGCGCGCCAGGACTGATGGTCAGTTGATGTTGGGGCAGTGTGTGTGTAGGACCGTGCTGGCCCCTACACCACAAAGACCTCTCGCTGTCTATAGTATTAGCACCCACACTCGGGCATCCTGCCAACTCTATTACCGGAATAGACGCGCCCACGGCTCCCTACGTTCCGCCTTGATGAATTTCGGCGAGTTTCGACCTCAATTGTGAATCGTTTGAAGCGATGGTGTTATGGTAGGTTTAGATACTTCCCGGTTAATGGACGACAGGGATGGTGTTGGTGAGGTAGGCGCGGCTGTAGCGAGACTTGGCAAGGTGGGGCGGTGTGGTCATGTCAGTTGGGACGAGTGGTGCCAGTGTGGAGGTAGACGGCGCGAGGGAACCACAGCGTGTCTCCGCGTCTCCCGCCAGTGCCAGCCACCAGTACAACAGTACAGGCATTAAGGGACCCGCTACGGGCGTCAGGAAGCTGTAGCTTCTACTGTGTGTAGTAGTGGGCTGCCACAGCCTCCGCAACATAAGTCAGGTTCACAAACTCACACACAAAGCAGATGTTTTAAACTAGACAGCCAGCGAGTGCTTCAAAATTGAAATCTGATTTTGAACAAGTGTGTGTGTGTTTAAACTGGAGCCAAACAAGCGAGTGTAACTTTTCTTTTCTGATATTTAGCGACCATTGTGGTTCAGAAGTTGCTTTTTGTGGCGGATTATACACTTAAAATATATTTCTCAAGTGTATCTGGAGGAGTTTTGAACACAACAGCCTGCAGGTAAGATTACTGTTTATTTTTAATGCAGTGACTCGCCAAGACATAGTGTGTGTTGTAATGTAAATGATGCCATTTGTGACAGTGGTCCTTGACACGAGGACCACCACCATTTGTGACAGTGGTCCTTGACACGAGGACCACCACCATTGTGACAGTGGTCCTTGACACGAGGACCACCACCATTTGTGACAGTGGTCCTTGACACGAGGACCACCACCGTTTGTGACAGTGGTCCTTGACACGAGGACCACCACCATTTTGTGACAGTGGTCCTTAACACGAGGACCACCACCTTTGTGACAGTGGTTCTTGACACGGGAACCACCCACCATTTGTGACAGTGTCCTTGACACGAGACCACCACCATTTGTGGACAGTGGTGCTTGACACGGAACCACCACCATTTGTGACAGCTGTGCTTGACACAGGGAGGGAGGGGGCGGGTGGGGGGACCACTTGACACGGTGCCTTGGCACGAGGGGGTGGGGACCATTTATCGCTTCAAATGTAAATAGTTAAAAACAAAAATTGCCACAAAGGCGAAAAAATGTTTGGATAGAAATATACTTCATACATTCCTCACAACTTTGTACTTCGGCAAACATATTTAATACCGAGGAAGCTGTTTTTTTTTAAGTAATTTCAAATTAACAATTATGATAAATAATAATAACTATTTTAGTATTCTCCATAAAGAACATCTTACGCTTTGCTCACTTACACTTGATCGTGTCTGGAAGGATTTCTTGAGAGCCTCCCGCGACACCTTAAACGTGAAGCCGTCGACGCTCGATGGCTCGTGGAGCTTGTGGAGGTAAATACGGAAATGAGCTTTCTACGGGCTTTGGTGGGCCGCCTCAGGTACCAGGAGATGCCCCTCGCCTCCGTCCCCGAGGCACACACCCATACTCTCTACACGGGAGCAGTAACACACTAATTCCTCGTGTGAAGATACGGTGCATACTAGATGTAGGATAATCCCAGTGTGACGACACAAAGTCAAATACTCGGG
>WNGS01164858.1:9685709-9706651 GCA_020271785.1 Procambarus virginalis | reverse complement strand
TACTCATTTCTGTCTTCCAGGGACGTGATGTTCAGCTTCCGTAGCCTTTCCTCGTAGCTCATATCTCTCAGTTCTGGGACTAGTCTGGTGGCATACCACTGAATCTTCTCTAAATTTGGCTTGGTGTTTAACTAGGTATGGACTTCAGGCTGTAGCTGCATATTCCAGGATTGGTCTTACATAAGTGGTATACAGGGGTTCTGAACGATTCCTTACACAAGTTCTAAAAGCATTCTTATGTTAGCCAATCTACATATGCCGCTGATGGTATCCTTTTGATGTGGGCAGTGTACTCGCCTAGTTGTGCTTGCGGGGTTGAGCTTCGGTTCTTTGGTCCCGCCTCTCAAGCGTCAATCTACTGGTGTACACATTCCTGAGCTTCTCGAGCTCTATCATATCTACATTGAAACTGTGTATGGTCTGCCTCCATCCCATCACTTCCTAGTGCATTCCACTTACATTCCAATCCACTCTGACACTGAAAAAGATCTTTCTAATGTCTCTGTGACTTATTTGGGTACTCAGATTCCACCTGTGTCCCCTTGAAAGGTAGTGTGTGTGTTCCCATGGCGGGGTGACTGTGGTGTCCTTTCTGGTACGACACTGTGGTGTGTTTTCCCTGCCGGGGGGGGGGGGGGGTGACTGCAGTGCATGTTCCGACACGATTTCACGCCCCTGTAGTGTGACTGCCGTGTCTGCCCCCTGGTAGTGTGCTGCAGTTTCTGGCCTCCTGGGAGTGTGACTGCAGTGTCTGGCCCCTGGGAGTGTGCGCAGTGTCTGGCCCCCCTGGGATTTGTTATGTGTTGAGCATGAGTGTGACTCATTCTACCTTATCGTTGAGAAGAGGAACGCAAGGTGTGTGTTGAGGAGGAGGAGGGGGGGGGAGGTGAGAGCCTACTTAGCGGAAATGCTTAAGTAGAAGCAGGATGTTTGGGAGAGCTTCCTTGCTCCAGCACCTTGATAAGAGTTCCGTCACTACTGAACCCTCTAAATTTGTCTAGTATGCTGCATTAAGATAGCTGCACCTTGAGTGCATTAGAGCAACACTTTAGAAACACTTGACACACTTCTCTTCATGTTACCACTTTTACTGTGCAGTGTCCCCCCCCCCCCTCCCCCGTGCGATGACTTGTTATATTGTACTACAGAACAGTGTAAGCACTGTTATTTGCCTACAATATTAAGTGTATCGTCCTTAGTGCGATATCCTTGGCGTTAACGTGCAATCATTTATTGCAATAATATATTGAACACTACGATAAAGATGAAATTCGCTCATTAAATGATTCAACAGCTAGTATATAATATACTGGAATTTGTTGTAGTTTAAATCATTCTGACTTCACTGTTATCAGCCGTCAATAGGGAATTGTATCAAGAATCTAAATTATTAATACTGTATTAACTGTAAACTGTTGGAGGTGTGTGGGCAGGTCACCTTTAAGCCAGTGTTGGCCGGAGGTGGACTGGCTCAACCAGGAACCAATCACAGCGCTGCTCCTCACCATCACTTCTTATAGTCATGCTCTCTTCCGGTAAGAGTGTCCTATAATAATTCAGGAATTGTGCCTTTAGATTACGGGTTCACCATAGCCCGTGCTACATGGACACTTCGTCCTGAGTAGCTAAATCTGTAACAACAACATGCCTTTAGAGGTCCGCTCCTGTGCCAGGTAAGTCCACTACGGGCTCACCATAGCCCGTGCTACTTGGAACTTGTTCAGAGTAGCTGAATCTATAACAACAACTGCCTTTAGAGCCTAGGCCGAACCAGTATATCGCGATTTCACGCGCCAATTGGTGATCCTAGTGAGGTTAGGCTACGGTTTAGTTGATAACATATTTTTCCAGTTCCGAGGCCTTGCCGTTAGCAGCTGTTTACGATAAGTATTATTTGTTCACTGTCCTATTGGACTGCGCAGTCAGTCCTAGAACACTACGTTATCCTGTAGAACATTAGCACATGCTTGAGTATTGTGCCGACTCTGTGAACCTTGCAGAACGTCAACAACATTGCTTGTGTTTTGATTAGTTGGAATGTGGCGGTAGTATCTATGGAGGGCTGTACTCACCTAGTTGTACTCACCTAGTTGTGCTTGCGGGGGTTGAGCTCTGGCTCTTTGGTCCCGCCTCTCAACCGTCAATCAACAGGTGTACAGTTTCCTGAGCCTAATGGGCTCTATCATATCTACATTTGAAACTGTGTATGGAGTCAGCCTCCACCACATCGCTTCCTAATGCATTCCATTTGTCAACCACTCTGACACTAAAAAAGTTCTTTCTAATATCTCTGTGGCTCATTTGGGCACTCAGCTTCCACCTGTGTCCCCTAGTGCGTGTGCCCCTTGTGTTAAACAGCCTGTCTTTATCAACCCTGTCGATTCCCCTGAGAATCTTGAATGTGGTGATCATGTCCCCCCTAACTCTTCTGTCTTCCAACGAAGTGAGGTTTAATTCCTGCAGTCGCTCCTCGTAGCTCATACCTCTCAGCTCGGGTACTAGTCTGGTGGCAAACCTTTGAACCTTTTCCAGTTTAGTCTTATGCTTGACTAGATAGGGGCTCCATGCTGGAGCCGCATACTCCAGGATTGGTCTGACATATGTGGTATATAATGTTCTGAAAGATTCCTTACACAAGTTTCTAAAGGCCGTTCTTATGTTAGCCAACCTGGCATATGCTGCTGATGTTATCCTCTTGATATGAGCTTCAGGGGACAGGTCTGGCGTGATATCAACCCCCAGGTCTTTCTCTCTCTCTGACTCTTGAAGTATTTCATCTCCCAAATGATACCTTGTATCTGGTCTCCTGCTTCCTACCCCTATCTTCATTACATTACATTTGCTTGGGTTAAACTCTAACAGCCATTTGTTCGACCATTCCTGCAGCTTGTCCAGGTCTTCTTGAAGTCTCAAGCTGTCCTCCTCTGTCTTAATCCTTCTCATAATTTTGGCGTCGTCAGCAAACATTGAGAGGAATGAGTCTATACCCTCTGGGAGATCATTTACGTATATCAGAAACAGGATAGGTCCAAGTACAGAGCCCTGTGGGACTCCACTGGTGACTTCACGCCAGTCTGAGGTCTCACCCCTCACTGTAACTCTCTGTTTCCTATTGCTTAGGTACTCCCTTATCCACTGGAGCGCCCTACCTGTTACTCCTGCCTGTTTCTCCAGCTTATGCATCAACCTTTTATGGGGTACTGTGTCAAAGGCTTTCCGACAGTCCAAAAAAATGCAGTCCGCCCACCCTTCTCTTTCTTGCTTAATTCTTGTCACCTGATCTGTGTACCTGTGTGTGCACACCTGCACACCTGCTGTGTGTACACACCTGCTGTGTGTACACACAGGTACACACCTGCTGTGTGTACCTGTGTGTGTTTTGTCTAATGCTAAGGGGTGTTAGAATTGTTGTGCCTACACTGTACTTCTCGTGGGGGTGGGGGTACATGACTGGAGCCTGTGTCACCTCTGGCAGCCTGGGAGGGGGTACATGACTGGAGCCTGTGTCACCTCTGGCAGCCTGGGAGGAGTACATGACTGGAGCCTGTGTCACCTCTGGCAGCCTGGGAGGGGTACATGACTGGAGCCTGTCACCTCTGGTAGCCTGGGAGGGGGGACATGACTGGAGCCTGTATCACCTCTGGCAGCCTGGGAGGGGTACATGACTGGAGCCTGTGTCACCTCTGGCAGCCTGGGAGGGGTACATGACTGGAGCCTGTGTCACCTCTGGCAGCCTGGGAGGGGTACATTACTGGAGCCTGTGTCACCTCTGGCAGCCTGGGAGGGTTACATGACTGGAGCCTGTGTCACCTCTGGCAGCCTGGGAGGGTTACATGACTGGAGCCTGTGTCACCTCTGGTAGCCTGGGAGGGGGTACGTGACTGGAGCCTGTCACCTCTGGCAGCCTGGGAGGGGTACATGACTGGAGCCTTTGTCACCTCTGGCAGCCTGGGAGGGGTACATGACTGGAGCCTGTGTCACCTCTGGCAGCCTGGGAGGGGTACATGACTGGAGCCTTTGTCACCTTTGGCAGCCTGGGAGGGTTACATGACTGGAGCCTTTGTCACCTCTGGCAGCCTGGGAGGGTTACATGACTGGAGCCTGTGTCACCTCTGGCAGCCTGGGAGGGTTACATGACTAGAGCCTGTGTCACCTCTGGTAGCCTGGGAGGGGGTACGTGACTGGAGCCTGTTTCACCTCAGGCAGCCTGGGAGGGAAGGGGAGGGATATGTGGCTGCAGCCTGCGATAACCAACTTGGAACACAGTGGTCATGTTATCTGTGTGTTATCTCTCGGGATTAAGGTTGAATTGATATCAGCGTTCAGGAATGTTGCTGTTGCGCAATACTTGCGCGCCGACACGCTGTAAATGTCATTCGTTTCTTTCACGATATTTGAGGTATTCTCTCTTCCCGCGGGTTAGAATAATGTGTGTTACATCGCTCGTGTTAGGACGCCAGTGAACCGAAACAGTCTATACGTCGCACCAGCACCGCAAGAAATACCTGATCGACTTGGCTGCGATTGCTACGTCAAACATGTGTAATCAGACACAACATCCGGTCGATCAGAGCGTCAGCTAGCAGGTCACCTTAAAAAAAGGCCACGAGTACACAGATCCCCGCGACCACCTCACAGGGTGGTTGGTGCTGAAGGGTAGGTAATTAGAACATGTTTCTAACCAGTCCAGACTACATATACCCTANATATATATATATATATATATATATATATATAGTCTGGTCGTGATGGTCAAGCGGATTAAGGCGTCCCGTAGTTACCAGTTGCGTTGCTCCTGGGAGTATGGGTTCGAGTCACTTCTGGGGTGTGAGTTTTCATTCGCATATAGTCCTGGGGACCATTCAGGCTTGTTCGCATATATATATATATATATATATATATATATATATATATATATATATATATATATATATATATATATATATATATAATATAATATGCATGTTCGCGGTCCACTACTTCCTATACTGGTCCCACCACCATCACCCTCCACCACCATCCCACTACCATAACCACCATCACTTACCACTTGTCTACCAGCATAACCTTCACCATCCACCACCAACACCCCTCCCTACTATCCCTACCCCACCATCACCACCCACCACCATCACCACCCACCACCATCACCCACCCCCTAGCACCTGGCAGGCGGTGTCCTTGAGCGGCCTAAGCCATGTTCCGTTACTGCCGCCAGCTGACAGGATCCACATTGTTGACAAACTGGGTGGCTGGCGGAGGCCGCAGGAGCTCCCATAAGAATGGCCGCCTCCCGTTACTGTTCCCTAATACCAGCTGCCTTCACCAGTTGTGTTTCACCTTTTTTTTTTCTTTGAAATGGTTCGAAACATTTCCAGACAACTGGGTAGTGTAACTCGGCGGAGCCTTTGAAATAGTTTTGGATGGTGCTATTCGGTCAGCAGGTTTCTCCCTGTGTTGGGGTGTGTTCTGGGTGACCGGCGTCTCCCAAGCAGGTCATGCTTACAGATACAGTGGCATTCTTGTTTGATTTACTAGGATGACCTTAGGAATGCTCCCCGAGGGAGGATACATAGCTAGGAGCCCTGCCGCAGTTCCGGTTCCAGGCCGGCCGCAAAGGGGGTGTGTTACTGTGGTGGTGGATCGAGCACGACCAAACCACTCCTCAGAAAAAATGAAGAAACGACGACGTTTCGGTTCGTGCTGGAACATTATTAAGACGTGCAATGGTCCAGGACGGACCAAAACGTTCTCTTTTCTTTATTTGCCGATGTGTGGCTTAGTCATCATATCTTCAGCCACGTTATTGTGACTCGTCTCACGTGATAGTGTTGTGGTGGTGGGTAGAGCATGGTAGTGGCACCTCCCACCTCATGAGAAGGATTGAACAAGTAGGGTAAGAACTCCAAGTAGATACATCAAGCTTTGTTTAAGAAAGGTATTAATTTTCACATCAAGATATCGCCTCCCCCCCCCCAATAGCATCCAGGTGCTAGAGTGGCCAGAATCACGAGGATGTTCTGTGATTCTCTCGTGTCAGTAGTGTGGTAACACTGTTATGTGTGAGCTGCTCTTAAAAATTGTCGTGTAATACTAGCACTCTAAGTGGGCATCCATCAGTCACGGGAGACTATGGAGTTGCGCTCTGGTTGTAGGTCTGAAATGGCCTCTCCAGGGCGCAAAGCCAGGGTAGGTTACTAGCGCTAGCTTTCAAGAAAGAAATAAGGAATGCAGGTTAAAGGGATTACGAAGCGAGGAGGTGGAGGAGGGCAGTAGTCATGTTCGGAAGTGCTCTTCAAGATATAATAAATGAAAGAACGTTTTGGAAGCGTCAAACAATCGAACACAGACCGTCAAGCAAAGGGGAACGTCAGAGACCGGAACATGGGGGACACTGATCCGAACAACCACCTCATTGCTTCAGGGTAGTGACACCTTCAACTGGACCAAAGTATGGTTGGTCCAGTTGGTTGGACCAGCACAAAAAAAAAATTGACCGTTCATTGACAGTTGAGAGGCGGGCCTAAAGAGCAGAGCTCGACCCCCGCAAGCACAACTAGGTGAATTCAACTAGGTGAATACACAGGGTCAGCGAAGATGGAATGGGACACAGGTGCAAGTGGAGTACCGCAGGGCTCTGTTGACCAAACCACACACAAGATGAACAGACGACGACGTTTTGGTCCGTCCTGGACCGTTATCAAGGGCTCTGTTCCGGGACCTTTATTGTTACCAATATACACATTCTATAGCTACAAGAGTGAACAGTAATTAGCAAGTTTGTTGATGAAATTATAATAGAGCTGGAAATTAACCCAGGCGAAGATTCATACGTGCTCCAAGAAGACTTAAAAGACCTTCAAACTGGACTGGTAATTGACAGATGCAGTTCAGTGCTGACAAATATAGGGTTATGATCCTAGGAAAAGAAAAATAGGTATCTTAATCCAAGAAAATAAATTATACAACTCCTCCCAGTGCTTCGGAGCTCATAAACTGTTTACCACATGTAAACAATGCCGCCAAAGATTGAGACAAGATGTACAGCTTCGCAAGTATTTGCGTAACTGTTGACCAGACCACACACTAGAAGGTGAAGGGACGACGACGTTTCGGTCCGTCCTGGACCATTCTCAAGTCGATTGTGAGAATGGTCGACTTGATCGACTTGAGAATGGTCCAGGACGGACCGAAACGTCGTCGTCCCTTCACCTTCTAGTGTGTGGTCTGGTCAACATACTTTAGCCACGTTATTGTGACTCATCGCCTGCATTTTCGTAACTGCTTGATGAATCTGGTTATTAACCGACTGGTATTCCCGGCCTTAGTGGGTAAGGCTTACCATGATTGATTGATGAAGATTAAGTCACCCAAGAGGTGGCACGGGCATGAATAGCCCGTAAGTGGTGGCCCTTTTGAGCCATTACCTGGAGATCTGTGGAGGTGCAACTGCACCCTGCGTGACGGGAGATGTTTCCCGTGGCTTACCATGAGCTAGGGGAAGGGAAAGTAATCAGCCTGCTAACAGGAATCGGCGGTCGTCTCTTCCCGTTCTCACCTGTATTAACCAAAAATGTAGAGATTAAGGGTGAAATTGATTTTTGGGGGGATACATAAGAGTTTAAGAAGTGATATACAGTATTTAGAACCTTGTTTATATCAATCTAAGTTAGAACACGTGGCAATGCCTTAAAGTTCAATATGATTAGATTTAGAAAACGAGTAGACAAACTTTGGTTAAGAAATTGCCTTGCACATGTCACTAATGTACGTTTGCGATGTGACGTCACAGAAATAAACCTTATATCAAACAAACACTACGTCACACAAACGTTTCACCACAAACACGCGCTACATCACAAACAAACGTCACATCACAAACGTTTCCCCACAAACGCTACACGACACTCTGAAGCATTACTCAGCCAGCCATGTGGGCGGGGGTGGGCGGGTACATGCAAGAGTTGCCTCGCATGGCCCAATAAGCTTTCTCAAGACGGCTGTTTACTTGTGATCTCCTGTAGGTGGGCAGTTCGTCCTCCTAAGACTTCCCAGCGTCATGTTGTTGTTGTTATAGATTCAGCTACTCGGAACAAGTTCCAAGTAGCACGGGCTATGGTGAGCCCGTAACTTACCTGGCACAGGAGCTGGGCAAGAAGCACGGGCTATGGTTAGCCTCGTGGACAGGAGATGTCTCCCGTGCTCAGCGTCAAGAAAACGGTTAATTTAAGTTTCATTTACCGGTCTCCCAGGTGTGACGTGGCGTTCTTGCTTCATGAGACATCGCGGAGATGCCCGAGGAGTGAAAGTTTAGTTATCTAATGTTAATTGCCGAGTGAGTTAAAGAAATAGGTTCTTTGATAGTTGAGTGGATTGATGCAGCCAAAGACTTTTCAACACACTCCCTCTATAACCCAATCACTTGACTGGATAGTAGAACGATGGCGTCGCTTCTTGCAGGTCGGTGTTCAATCCCCCGACCGTCCAAGTGGTAGGGCACCATTCCTTTCCCGTCACATCCCAAATCCTTATCCTCGTGAACAAATACACAAGGGCCGTGATGAGGGTTCGAACCTACGTCCGGGATGATCCTCTTATCCTTTCCAAATACTACATAGTTGTAATGGCTTAGGGATTTCTTCTGCTAATTACCTCGCTTTTCCCTCTATACATAAGGGGCATGTCTAGCCGAGCTACACCATTTGGTCCGGGAGACATCTCCCAATACGCAGGGTGCAGTTGCGCCTCCACGGATCTCCAGTATCATCTTTTGATACTAGTAATGGCTTAAAAGGGCCACCACTTACGGGCTATTCATGCCCGTGCCACCTCTTGGGTGGCTTAATCTTCTTCAATCAAATCCGAGCTCCCAAGTTACAGTCCCGCTCCTGTGGCAGGTAAGTCCTCTACGGGCTCACCATATCCCGTGCTACTTGGAACTTTTTGTTCCCAGTAGCTGAATCTATAACAACAACAGCCGAGCTCTCGCGGTGTTCAAAAGTGAAGTCGATAACCCTCCATAAAGGACACTTGATATAATGGGCTGTGATTCACATGTCAGACCGCTGACTGGTGCGGCTGGCAGCCTGATTGACCAGACCAGCAGACGGGAAGCCGGGTCAGAGGTCGGGCCATACCTGTACCGGGATGGGGTTCCGGAAGTTCTTCTACCTTCCCCTTCCCCCCCAATGCCCGGCCCGAGGCCAGTCTTGACTTGTGATTACTTGGTTCAACAGGCTGTTGCTTGGAGCGGATCCACAGACCCACATGTCCACTACAACCCGGTTGGTTCCGCACTTTTTGAAGAAACTCTCCATTTTGCAGGTCCACGAGGTTAGGAACACACGTAGACTGTACTCATCATTGACTTTTGGGATAGTGATGATCATAGTTCTTCCTATTTACTGGGAACACTACCCTCTTTAACAAAGATAAAGAGATATAACAATAGACTTTTCTCCAACAGTTTAAGTATTTCATAAGCTATTCCAACCTCCATTGGAGGCAGTGGATTTCCCTATTTTAATTGCCATTAATACTTGATCCCGGGCAGTGTACCTTGAGGTTACCTTGAGATGATTTTGGGGCTTTTTAGTGTCCCCGCGGCCCGGTCCTCGACCAGGCCTCCACCCCCAGGAAGCAGCCCGTGACAGCTGACTAACACCTAGGTACCTATTTTACTGCTTGTGCAAGTTGCATCCTCATTGTTCAGCCCGTCCTCCTACTGTTTCCCAACGTCAAGAAACTGTCGTACTAAAGTGCCCTTATCCTAACCTACCAGAGTATCCAAAGCAGAAAACGGGACCAAGGATCACCACAGTATGTCAGTTTCGCGAGCCGCTACCATTTTCTAATACGGCAGTTTTTGGCCTTAGAGTATATGATTGATGAAGATTGATGAAGATTAAGCCACCCAAAAGGTGGCACGGGCATGAATAGCCCATAAGTGGTGGCCCTTTTGAGTCATACTCGTACCAGTATCAAGAGCTGATACTGGAGATCTGTGGAGGCGCGACTGCAGCCTCCGTGACGGGAGATGTCTCCCGTGTAGAGTATATGGCAATTTGCTACGCTCTACTAGGATGGGTTGGACAGTGGCCTCCTCTTCTCGTTGGTAATGTCCACCCGCTTAGCATCTTGTGTACAATTAATTGTCTTTTTTTGTGCAGGCGATGAGTCACAATAACGTGGCTCAAAAAAATACTTGAGAATGGTCCAGGACGGACCGAAACGCCGTCGTCCCTTCACCTTCTAGTGTGTGGTCTGGTCAACGTATCTTTTCTTAAGGTTATCTTGAGATGATTTCGGGGCTTAGCTGAACCAACTTAGCTCAACCAACTTAGCTCAGGGGGAGCCGGTCGGCCGAGCGGACAGCACGCTGGACTTATGATCCTGGGTTCGATCCCAGGCGCCGGCGAGAAACATTGGGCAGAGTTTCTTTCACCCTATGCCCGTTACCTAGCAGTAAAATAGGTACCTGGGTGTTAGTCAGCTGTCACGGGCTGCTTCCTGGGGGTGGAGGCCTGGTCGAGGACCGGGCCGCGGGGATACTAAAGCCCCGAAATCATCTCAAGATAACCTCAAGAAGATAACCAGGCCTCCACCCCCGTGAAGCAGCCCGTGACAGCTACTAACTCCCAGGTACCTATTTACTGCTAGGTAACAGGGGCATCAGGGTGAAAAAAACTCTGCCCATTGTTTCTCTCCGGAGCCCGGGATGGAACCCGGGACCACAGGATCACGCGTCCAGTGTTCTGTCCGCTCAGCCACCGGCTCCCTGTATGCACCCGGTGGAATGCTTTTCTTTTATACTGGATGCTCTTTATTTAATGTTTCCTTAAATGCATTTCTCTCCTTAATTAGTTTTTCGTAAATTGCTTATGCCTTTACTGGCGTATAAATATCGTACTAACACTTAATATGAAACGACGAGACTTTGTTCTTTTCATTAGACGTAAAGTTCTTCCTCATTAAACGTCAAGTTAATCATCCTCATGAATGGATGAACGGATGGATGAGTGTATGGATGAATGAGGTGGGGCGGTGGACAGTGTAATCAACTTGGTATGTCCTCGCCAAGACACATTATTAACATCGTTATTAACACAATTAATATATAATTTTGCTAAATCTCAGTAACTCGATTAGCTCTTAATACCTTTCGGTTACCTTGCGATGGTTCGGAGGATCAACATACCCGCGGCCCGGTCTCTGGGGATGACACTGCTCATATTCACTGCCACACTGAACAGGATTATACATCAGACAACAGGTCTAAATAGTAGAGTGACACACATTTCATGAGCTTACAATCTGCTACATCAGACAGAATACACGTTTTAATTTACACATTTTGTGTAAATTTACAAAAATTTACACAATTTACACATTACAATACCATTTACAGTGGTATTGTAAATGTAACTTGAGAGTTGCGTGCCTGCACCTGGTGGACTCAGTCATAGCCTTGACCAAGCCCAGCAGAAACGAGATGTTGTTTCGTGTATTTCTCAGTAGAATATATATATAATACTATTGATGTAGAAACCAACTGGAGGGTTATCCAGAACTTGGTAATGTCATGTAGTCTGGTACAGTTATGGACTAGTGTGCTTAAGAGGTCATGTAATTAATAAAACCATTAAACTGCGAAGTGTATTTTGGTTTAAAAGATTTTACTCAAATCAACACATTTTTGTCAATATTTTGCTATTGAAAATTGCATCAATAGCTAAACTAAATGGGCTATTTTTCTTGCAAATTCGCTACTTTCAGCATTTCAGATCTAGGCAACCCCTTCTTTTGGGCAACGGTGACCTGAGCTCCTTGAGTAGGTTATCTTGAGGTTATCTTGATGATTTCGGGGATTTTTAGTGTCCCCGCGGCCCAGTCCTCGACCAGGCCTCCACCCCCAGGAAGCAGCCCGTGACAGCTGACTAACACCCAGGTACCTATTTTACTGCTAAGTAACAGGGGCATTGGGTGAAAGAAACTCTGCCCATTGTTTCTCGCCGGCGCCTGGGATCGAACCCAGGACCATAGGATCACAATCCAGCATGCTGTCCGCTCGGCCGACCGGCTCCCTAGACAACCAGAGACCCAAGAGTTATCAGTTTCTTGTTTCAGTAAGCCTGGAACGTAGGAATTTCAGGCGATCCTGAAGGGAAATGCCTGTTGTCCTCGGTTCCTGTCCGGAAGCAGAGGAGTTCAGAGAGTCACCACCTTTAACCTTTCATTCTATTCACCAGCTTGTAACTTTTAAATATTTCTAGAAACAGAAATGGTTCTAGACACGGAGATGGTTGTGGGAGGAGGTAGTTATGGAGAGTTCATACACATTAGGTCCTTTGTTACCCTGTAGATGAGAGGAGAGGGAGAGCTGTGGTAGGGTGAAGGTCGTCTCGACTGTCTGTTGCCTGGTGGGCCGGGGGAAGCGAGGGAGCGGTTGTGTTGTAGTGGTGGCGGGAGGGGGTTGTTAGGGCTCTGTTGAGGGAGTTATAGGAGTTGTGTTGGGGTGGGGTTGTATGATACGTTGTATTGGCTGAGGATGTGAGGGTAGGTGGTGGATGGGGGGCGGGTGTGAGGGGTGGGCGGGTGTGAGGGGTAGGTGGTGGTGTGGGGGCGGGTGTGAGGGGTAGGTGGTGGTGTGGGCGGTTGCGGGAACAGATGATGCTGTGGGCGGCAGAGCGCGTAAACTTCAGGAAATGTAAACAGTAAAGACAGTAGGCGACGGGTGATAGTGAATGGGTGACAGTGGTTGTGGTGTAAGGAGAAGATTAGTGAAGACTGTGTTACACAGGGTGTAACCCTGTAGACATAAACATGCGGAGAGTGACTATCACCACCTCCGCCTGCTGCTGCTATAGCGACACACACTGACGGTGTGAACTCCTCAGATGCCGGAAGCTTGTGTTTTCAAGTTTTCCCAGTGACCGTGCGCTGCTTTTGTTGGCGGGGGGGTGTTAACAGCACCCACGTGGCTTTACGTCTTTAATTGTCTTGGGGAGGAAGGTGGGAGGAACCTGTCAAAACACAGAGGTGGGTGATGAGCGACCGGGCCAGGGGCGGGTGTGAAGCAGCAACAGGAGCGAAGACAACTGCCCCAAGACACTATTCCTTACGTTTGGTGGGTGGGTTGGTGGGAATAGCAGTGGTAGAGGCAGTTGGTTCTGCAGATGGCGTTGAGGCTGGTGTTACCTGCTGGATGGGGTTTTGGTAGTTCTTCTACTCCCCCAAGCCCGGCCCGAGGCCTGACTTGTGAGAACTTGGTCCAACAGGCTGTTGCAGTTCAGGTTATTCAGGTCCGTGATCCATCAAGCTGTGGAGCCGGCGGCATGGTGTGGGGTGTTGGTCACTGGTGGTGCTCGAGTCGCCTCACGCCCTGGACGGCCTTGCTCTCAATACCCACCTTACACATCGCCAGTTTCACTTTCGTTTTTTGTGCCTCTTCGAAGTCTCTCTGGCGAGGCTGAGATTTATTAACTTCAGTTAGAAAAACACGGAGGAATTTGCGTTGCCTAGCGCCACAGGGAACACCGGGATGCTCAATTTATTCAGATTATATATGTGTATATATAATTTTTTTTTTTTGCTCGAGTGCTCAAGGCTGGAAGGCTGGAGTGCTGCATCGTGGGGGAAAGGCAATGGCGGTCATGGAAGAATTCAGGAAAAGCCATTGAGGTGAGCCAGGGTGCCGGTGTGTGGCAAGAACCAGTCTTCAGGACAAGCTGCTACGTGAGGCTATAGTCAACTCTACCACCACCACCTGCTGGTATGGTATATAGCTGACTGTTTTAGCGGTGCCCCGCGCACCAGATCCAGGGAAGGAGGCGCACAGGCGCTGCAGGAAGGCCCGCAGCACTAACAGCAGTACCAGCTCTGGGGATCCTGCCTGGCCTTCAACTCAGCTTCCAGTAGCCTTTACGGGATCATGTTTTTGTGACGTCACAGTTACGTCAGCGTTAGCTCCGCCCTCTGCCGTTGCCCACTTGCCCCGCGCGGCTGTGCTGCGTCAGTCGGGTCTTGGGGGAGGGAGCTGCGCAGGTCGCCTCTTGCGCGCGCGCGTGTGTGTGAAGGAATGTGATCTATCTAGTGCCGTTTGATAAGTACGCTTTACAGTACACGTCTTGAAAATCAAGCACGAGGGCAGAGTTTTTACTGGTGTTGGGTGGTAAGTGTGGGAACGTTGGCCGCGGGTGTCGGCCATCCTTACGTGTGNTAAAGCTTCCGCGTGGTAACAAAAACAACACTGTGTCAGTTGAACTGTTAGAACACATACGTAATGGACCAGCGAGTCTAATGGATTCAAAGAACAGCCACTCATATTAAAATGATGGGACTGCACGATGTATATACAGATGAAAGAGTACAGCACTTCCTTCCACTCTGGCAGATAGTACCTTTTGACATCCTGACCCCTGCATACCCACCAAGAAACTAATCACAAACAACCCTCATGCTCAGCTTGCTGCTAAATTAAGCACCATAGAACACATTCACAATATACAAGCTGAAAACAACATTGCACAGACAATATTACTGACGGATCACTCATACAGCTACAGGGAGGGCAGGAAGTGCTGTTATTGCTCATCAGCCCGATGGCAGCACAATTCAAAAATATCCGAATTAGTAACTGGGCGTCCACAATGCAAGCCGAGTTGGTAGCGATACTGGTAGCACTCGAAATTATTGACAACACTGAAGTAGACAGCTTAATTATTTCTGACTCCCTTTCCTCACTACGAGCAAAACAGTTTGCAATCAAGTAATAACGTGCTTGTCTTGTAAGCTAGACGTAGATATATAAGAATACTTAGCAAGAGGGTAAATATAAAATGTTGTGGATTCCTTCTCACATTGGCCTGCAGGAACATGACAAAGTTGACGCCCTTGCTAAGGCTGCAGTAAATAAAGACAGTATTGAACGGAATCTTGAGTTATCAAATAGGTCCCTTAAAAGTGTCATTAGACGAGAACTCCTGGATGAATTTGAAGAAAGTAGAACTGTGCAAACTGGAACTAGCAGGTCCATTGTTCATCACAATGAAATGTGTGAAGTAAAACATGTGTATGGGGCAAGTAACAAAGTCAGTAGACTAACAGATGTGTCACAGCTCGTATAAGACTTGGCTACAGTATCTCTGGCAGTTCGGCTTGTATAGGATCTAGATGAAGTAAAGTGTAAAGTGTGTGGACAAAGACAGGGACACACACTCGAACACTATATCTTGGATTGTAGTAAAATTGAGCCATTTAGAGAAATTCTATTCTCACGTTGTATGAAATGGCAAACCATCTTATTTTGATAAATACCTGAAATCCTTGCACTGTATCCATATTTCGCTTCCATAGATAACGACATATGAGATTAAGAAGCAAGTAGTGTATTGTGAACTAATAAACAACAGCAGCTCCTCTATTACTGTAATATCACAATGCTCAAACAATTATGTATTAGTGATAAGACCTACAATTAATATATAATGATTAACTGTAAATTTATAGCTATCGAAATAGAACTTCTCTGTAACTAGTTGACATTAAAGGTGTGAAGGATAGATGAAAATGTAATCATCACGTTGAGGTCTGATAAAGACCTTTTGTGCCCTCTGTAATCCTTTTGGCGCTACCGCTCACAGGATGAGTATGGGGTGCACAATAACTACTAGCCTCCTCCGGCGGCAAAGTCAAAATGAGTGTGCGGTGGACCGTCCCTGCCAGCTCTAGCAGTCCGTATACAGTACTACACGCTCCCACCTCACAGTTGTGGGGCACAAGGCACGACCACCACCACCCCATACCTCCCAGGCACGACCACCACCACCCCATACCTCCCAGGCACGACCACACCACCACCCCATACCTCCCAGGCACGACCACCACCACCACCCCATACCTGGTTGATGGGGTTCTGGAGTTCTTCTACTCCCCAAGCCCGGCCCGAGGCCAGGCTTGACTTGTGAGAGGTTGGTCCACTAGGCTGTTGCTTGGAGCGGCCCGCAGGCCCACATACCCACCACAGCCCGGTACCTTACCTCCCAGGCACGACCACCACCACCTCGTACCTCTAAGGGCACGACCACCACATCTCCCTGCCACGACTCGCCGCCCCCCACGCATCTCCCGGCCACCACATTACGCCGTAATGCAAAAGCTTAACACACATACGTTTGTGTGGAAGGTGGAGGGTGGTGGAAGAGTGTCAAGTATGCGAGAAGGGTGCAGCACTCACCAGCTTGGGCAAGCACGCCCGCCGACCTGCCTCCACCATGCCCCTAAGGGTCACCTCGGGATGGTTTGGGCAAGGGGGTGAGGGAACCCCCTTCCTCTGGGAAGCTCAAGGGATATGAGGAAGTGGAGATATGACAGGGGAGTGAGGGGGAAAGTGAGTTCTGTATGGAGATTGAGGGGAAGGTGAAGCGTAATGTGTGTGGAGAGTGGAAAGAGACTGTGGAGTGTACTCTGAAACTGTGTGGTTTTACACAGTTTCTCTGAAATTGTATTCTGAAACTCGTCCAAGACTGGCAGCACCAATTCTTAGGAAGCTGCATGACACAGGTCTCGGAAGACATCTCCTGTCCACGAGGCTAACCATAGCCGTGCTTCTTGCCAGCTCCTGTGCCAGTAAGTTACGGGTCACCATAGCCGTGCTACTTGGAACTTGTTCCGAGTAGCTGAATCTAAACACAACAACAACACACGTCTCGTGAAGCGTATAGGAAGTGTTCTCCCTGTGGTACTGTGGCTCACAACCTTGCCACGCAAAGTCATATCTTCTGGCTGTGCTCGTGCAAGCTGCAGCTGACCTCGAAGACGTATTTGTCAGTACTGACGCACTGTGACTGGTGAAAATTAAGCCACCCAAGGGGTTGCACGGGCATGAATATCCCGTAAGGACTCACTGTGTTTAAAATCGGTATTTCAATTGTATATTATTTGATGTATGATAATTCCATTTACACTTGGGTCTAGATTGGGTTAAGTGTTTAGGTTCTGTTGTCAATTACTTGTATTTGCAGTTTGTGGGTCAAGCATTTCGAGAGGTGTGACCAAAACATAGGGAGTGAGCTAAGCAGGGTTCGATGAAAGTTCAAAAGTCATCAACTGTGAGACGTGTGTTGGTATTGTCCATGCATAACCCGTGAGTTTGGCGTCTGGACTACCAAGCCAGTGTTTTGAGGAAGGCAAGTCTGCACCTCGCGCGCAAAAATAGGCTTCGCAACCCGTCCTCAGGCTGTGTACATTCCACAGCCCGTCCTCATAAACAAAGGCCAATTTTCATTCCATACAGCCGCCAAATCCCCTGTTATGAATGAAAAACAGTTGCGTTCGAATAGAGTTCGAAGCGAAACCGTCGCCTTACCGTCCAGCCCAAGTGGTTGGGCACCATTCCTTCATCCCCCTTCCCCCCCGGACGGTAGTTTCGGTAATTCGAAACATTGTAAACCGATTAGCGGATCATATTCTGGAGGGGAGGTGGAGAAGGGCAAGGGCTTCAAATTACCTGTGTAAGGGAGGAGAGCGTTTAGCCTGCTGCACACAACAGTCAGGAGACTTCTGCTTGTGTATCACCTGGCTCCCACACCTGGCGGCCCAATTGTCTAGGGGAAACAAAGTCTCACAATGCACAATTCCAAGATGAAAGATATACCACAAAATTCCCACGACAAAAATATTATCATACAAACTGAGCATCAACGTACGTGCTCTGTAATCTGTGTGTAGGCAAGTGTTGCACAGCTTTCATCTGTAGACATCCATATATGTTAAAGTACACATGAAGATCCGTATAAACATTGGCAGCTCCCAGGCAAGAGAGCAAGCTTAGCTTAGCTACCAAACGCGCGCACGTCGTGACAGCCCGCCTGCCGACGGCCCGCCTACTGGCATAACTTGCGTTTTGAAGGGAAACCAGAGTTCCATCATAACTTGTGCATTCCACAGCCCGTTCTCATAAACAAAGGCCAATGTTCATTCCATACAGCCGCCAAATCCCCTGTTTGAGTGAAAAACAGTTGCGTTCGAATAGAGTTCGAAGCGAGAAGCAAAACAGTTGCGTTCAACTAGTTCGAAGCGTTCGAATACTTGTGCTGTATTCCACATTTATACAACCTGATCCTACAGTACCTCTCCGCCTTGCATAGCACATACCTCTATAGCACTTGGAAGGGATCAAGATGAGGATTCGGGGGGGGGGGGGGAGGGATGAAGGAATCGTGTCCAGCCACTTGGGCTGGATGGTAGAGCGACGGTCTCGCTTCACGCAGATTGGTGTCCAATCCCCGACCGTGCAAGTGGTTGGGCACCATTCCTTCCCTCCCCCTTCCCATCCCAAATCCTTATCCTGTCCCCTTACAAATGTTATATAGTCGTAGTGGCGTTCTCCCCTGATGATTCCCATCCCTACTCCCCTTCTAAAAACATGAATGGGGTAATAATACACCCCCTCATGGATGGGTCTATACCCCCTCCCCCCATTATTCAATCTGAAGTCTCGCTGCTGACATTCCATTACCACGTCCGGCTCCAGCCAGCTTACCCTGCCACTACCCTCTCCCCTCCCATGTTCACCCCTCTCACAACTTTCCCCTCGTCCCTTTCGCCCCTTGGACCTCCCCCCTGGACCTCCCCTGCCCCTGGTCACGCCCTGCACGCCCCCTCTAGGTCACGGTGTGCAGCCTAGCCTTCCTATCTCATCCTCACGTCTACCTGGCTCATCGTCACGCCTCGCCCATACCGTCTTGACCCCCCACACCCCCCATCGTCTCGTGTGCCCCATGACCCCCTTCCCATTCCCTCCCCCCCCCTCCCCGGCCACACCTCGGCCGAGGCCGGGCGTCCTTCACTGACCATACCGTTACTCCCGTCCACGGCTGCCCACCCGTCTTATGGCCTTTTAAATCCACTTTCTTGTCTTGAGTCGAGTCCCCGCGTCTCCTCCTGGTTGGGTTTCCGGTAACCACTCTTATCGCCACCTCCCCCCCCCCTCCCCCTTGCACCCTATTTTGGGTTTTAATGGGGTAGCGATGAGGTTCCCCTTTCTGGTGGCGGTAAGTCAGAGGGACTTTCACCTAAGCCTCTCCTTTCATCGGGTGTATCTTGATTATATTGGACTATTGCCAGTGGTGTGGGATGTGTTGTATCTTGGCTGGTGCTCCGGGCTCTGTGGTCTGCCAGCACCAACAGGTTGGTCATCCATCCACGCATCAAATGGGAGCCGCACCTGCACAGGAGCCGCACCACAGATATAGTGGGCAGAGGACCCAGTGCTGCGTAAACCATGGGCGGGATATAATGGATTGAGGATCTACCTTGAGATGATCTCGGGGCTTACCGTCCCCGAGGCCCGGTTCCCGACCAGGCCTCCTATATACAGATATAACATCCTCAACTACTTGATCAAACGTCCCAAAAAAGACTGTTAGTTCATGTTAATTATTGAATTGGCCCAAATAGCAGACTAAGAAAATGAATAAAGTAGCTAAAAAAATCCCATTCCAGGCCTGATATACGCTATGAACATTATAGGCTGTAACAGTTCATTTTTGCACGTTCGACCAAGTAGATGGAATAAGTACTACAATTTTTAAGGTGTACATGGCTCTGCTTGATGATTGGTGTGGCCACCAGCGCTCACTGAGAGAGGCGCCTTCATCACTGTTTTGAGGAGCTGTTCACTTGCGACAGTTAAGCAAGTCCCAGCTGTGTCTGGGTACAAGTGACAGGATGAACAACCCAGCGGGTTTTCTTCCTTTTGGGGAGTGTTGTACATGCTGCTATGGCGGTGTGTCCACTCAAAGGATGAGTGGCGCTGCCCAATACTGTCACTATGGCGGTGTGTCCACTCACAGGATGAGTGGCGCTGCCCAATACTGTCACTATGGCGGTGTGTCCACTCACAGGATGAGTGGCGCTGCCCAATACTGTCACTACTGGCGCTGCCCAATACTGTCACTACTGGCGCTGCCCAATACTGTCACTACTGGCGCTGCCCAATACTGTCACTACTGGCGCTGCCCAATACTGTCACTACTGGCGCTGCCCAATACTGTCACTACTGGCGCTGCCCAATACTGTCACTACTGGCGCTGCCCAATACTGTCACTATGGCGGTGTGTCCACTCACAAGATGAGTGGCGCTGCCCAATACTGTCACTACTGGCGCTGCCCAATACTGTCACTATGGCGGTGTGTCCACTCACAAGATGAGTGGCGCTGCCCAATAAACTCGCCCCTCGGGGCAAAATTAAAAAAAAAATTGTGAGTCGTGTAAGCCAGTTGAGGGTTGTACTAGGAGCCGCCTAGTTACCATAATGTTCCAGTGACTGGCTTATATTAGTACCTAACCACACCCTTCCTCTGCCAGACTCAAACTTTGACCCGTTTGAGTACCAGTCCGTGGTAGTAGCCACTCTGCTACCACAAACACGAAGATAACTTCAAAATGGTTGTGGTTCACAGCGATGATGAGCAACTGAGCGTCACTGATAATAGACATACAGAGTACTGAACTATTTAGTATTAAGTCAGTGATTGTGTGATGTGTACGAGATGGGGGAGGTTGGGCAGGCCCACCCGACCCACCGTCAGACAGTATACCTGGTTGATACCTGGTTGATGGGGTTCTGGGAGTTCTTCTACTCCCCAAGCCCGGCCCGAGGCCAGGCTTGACTTGTGAGAGTTTGGTCCACTAGGCTGTTGCTTGGAGCGGCCCGCAGGCCCACATACCCACCACAGCCCGGTTGGTCCGGCACTCCTTGGAGGATAAATCTAGTTTCCTCTTGAAGATGTCCACGGTTGTTCCGGCAATATTTCTTATGCTCGCTGGGAGGACGTTGAACAACCGCGGACCTCTGATGTTTATACAGTGTTCAATGATTGTGCCTATGGCACCTCTGCTCTTCCCTGGTTCTATTCTGCATTTTCTTCCATATCGTTCA
>WNGS01164858.1:9661954-9673924 GCA_020271785.1 Procambarus virginalis | reverse complement strand
TGTCCCCGCGGCCCAGTCCTGGACAAGGCCTCACCCTAAAAAGCCCCGAAATCATCTCAAGATAACCTCAAGAGACGCATCATAAAGAACTTTTTTAGTGTTAGAATAATTAAATGATATGCATTAGGAATGATGTGGAGGCAGAGTCCATACACAGTTTCAAATGTAGATATGATGGAGCCCAATAGCCATCTGATTGTGTGTGTGGAGATTATATGCGCCTTGATGGAGTCCTGTTGCTTGTGCATTGTTACTCGCCTAGAGAGAGACGTTGTTGTCTTGCCTATATACTTAGATCTTTGGGGCTGACAGTCCCCAAGTCGGCATGTGAAGGTATAGACCACGTTAGTCTCTTAAGTGCGTTCTGTTTGGTGTCTGGAATGTTTTTCATTTGTAAGTTGGCGGTCTTCTTGTTTTTGTAGTAAATTGTTAATTGTATCTTCTAATTTGTGCCTGTCTATACCCCGTCTGTTGTGGGGATAACGTTCCTATTAATAATATCTTTCAGAACACTTTCCTGTGTTTTATGAGCTATTATTGATAGGAACGTTATCCCCACAGCCACAAATCAAAAGATACAATTAACAATTTACTCCAAAACCAAAAAGACGGCTAAACCTGACGGAAAAACAGGTTAAAGCCGTAAACTAACCACATTTAAATAATAAGCGTTGGCCCCGTTAAGCGAGAGCTCGCAAAATAAAGCTGTTAACAAGAGTAAAAACATGGCGCCCCTCCACAAGACGCAACTGACCCAGTAGGCGTCTGCTTAACAATGATGAACTACGTTGCAGCGATAAACTTGCACACAGTAAAAACAATATATATTCAAGAAGTTCCTAAAAAAAAAATTCTGCTGTTTACCAGAAATGACGAACAAATACAAATTCTACAGATGGCCACTCAAAGGTGCAAGGACACACTGTTCTTGCGCGTTGAGCGACGCCAACTGCTGAACTGACGCCACCGCCTGACGCAACGCCGACGCCTGACGCGACGCCTGACGCGACGCCCACACAACGTTGCTGGTCTACTCTACCGTTTACTTTCCAATACAAAAGCCAGTTGTTTAGCTAGATAACTTGGCCTTCCAAATAAGGTTTCATGTGCAAACAAGATCTTAAGTTTGAAGGGGTGAACAAGTACAGACAGATTCCATACACCTCTCGATATCCTCTTTGCACAAGAAAAAAAAAGAGACTCGTCCAGGAATCTCCGTCTATTATTAAGCCGATTCAAAGAAGCGGAACCAGAACCGCCCCCCCCCCCCACAACCCCGTGATCGGTCAAAAACTGGCCACCAAATCGTACTGACCGGTCAACCCCCCCCCACCCAACACAGCCTAATGAACACAGGAACACCCACCACTAAAGTTATCATGCGGGCAGACCAGCCAAGACAACTTTCCATTTCACGCCGAGCCGGTACAGTGGGTCGACCAGCCTGTTGTTCTCTCGATTCGCCACAGCGTACAAGATCCACCGTCCTAACCAAACCAGCAACGCACGAACACAAACCACCCACCTAGCCTAACCAACAAATGCTGAGACAATGTGGATATTTGTGAGCACAACGTTATTGTGCATAGCACCAGGTAATGTTTACGTTGGGGACCATAGTGTGGACACGGCAGTGACAGGTGGAGAACACCGGCCCCCCCCCAGGGGAACACGGCCCCCCCCAGGGGGAACACGGGCGGCCCCCCAGGGGGGACACGGGCGGCCCCCCCCAGGGGGAACACGGGCGCCCCCCCCAGGGGGAACACGGGCGCCCCCCCCCCAGGGGGAACACGGGCGGCCCCCCCAGGGGGGAACACGGGCGGCCCCCCAGGGGGGAACACGGGCGGCCCCCCAGGGGGGAACACGGGCGGTCCCCCAGGGGGGAACACGGGCGGCCCCCCCAGGGGGGAACACGGGCGGCCCCCCAGGGGGGAACACGGGCGGCCCCCCAGGGGGGAACACGGGCGGCCCCCCAGGGGGAACACGGGCGGCCCCCCCCAGGGGGAACACGGGCGGCCCCCCAGGGGGGAACATGGGCGGCCCCCCAGGGGGAACACGGGCGGCCCCCCCAGGGGGGAACACGGGCGGCCCCCCCCAGGGGGGAACACGGGCGGCCCCCCCAGGGGGAACACGGGCGGCCCCCCAGGGGAACACGCCCCCCAGGGGAACACATGCCCCCCCAGGGGAACACAGGCCCCCCAGGGGAACACAGGCCCCCCAGGGGAACACAGGCCCCCCCAGGGGAACACAGGCCCCCCAGGGGAACACAGGCCCCCCCAGGGGAACACAGGCCCCCCAGGGGAACACGGACCCCCCCAGGGGAACACAGGCCCCCCAGGGGAACACAGGCCCCCAGGGGAACACAGGCCCCCCCAGGGGAACACAGGCCCCCCCCCCAGGGGAACACGGACCCCCCAGGGGAACACAGGACCCCCCAGGGGAACACAGGACCCCCCAGGGGAACACAGGACCCCCCAGGGGAACACAGGCCCCCCCCAGGGGAACACAGCCCCCCCAGGGGAACACAGGCCCCCCCAGGGGAACACAGGCCCCCCCAGGGGAACACAGGCCCCCCAGGGGAACACAGGCCCCCCCAGGGGAACACAGGCCCCCCCAGGGGAACACAGGCCCCCCCAGGGGAACACAGGCCCCCCAGGGGAACACAGGCCCCCCCAGGGGAACACGGACCCCCCAGGGGAACACAGGACCCCCCAGGGGAACACGGACCCCCCAGGGGAACACAGGACCCCCCCAGGGGAACACAGGCCCCCCCAGGGGAACACAGGCCCCCCCCAGGGGAACACAGGCCCCCCCAGGGGAACACAGGCCCCCCCCAGGGGAACACAGGCCCCCCCCAGGGGAACACAGGCCCCCCCCAGGGGAACACAGGCCCCCCCCAGGGGAACACAGGCCCCCCCAGGGGAACACGGACCCCCCAGGGGAACACAGGCCCCCCAGGGGAACACAGGCCCCCCAGGGGAACACAGGCCCCCCCAGGGGAACACATGCCCCCCAGGGGAACACAGGCCCCCCAGGGGAACACAGGCCCCCCCAGGGGAACACAGGCCCCCCCAGGGAACACAGGCCCCCCAGGGGAACACAGGCCCCCCCAGGGGAACACAGGCCCCCCCAGGGGAACACAGGCCCCCCCAGGGGAACACAGGCCCCCCCAGGGGAAACAGGCCCCCCCAGGGGAACACAGGCCCCCCCAGGGGAACACAGGCCCCCCAGGGGAACACAGGCCCCCCCAGGGGAACACAGGCCCCCCAGGGGAACACAGGCCCCCCAGGGGAACACAGGCCCCCCCGGGGAACACAGGCCCCCCAGGGGAACACAGGCCCCCCAGGGGAACACAGGCCCCCCCAGGGGAACACAGGCCCCCCAGGGGAACACAGGCCCCCCAGGGGAACACGGACCCCCCAGGGGAACACAGGCCCCCCCCAGGGGAACACAGGCCCCCCCCAGGGGAACACAGGCCCCCCAGGGGAACACATGCCCCCCCCAGGGGAACACATGCCCCCCCAGGGGAACACAGGCCCCCCCAGGGGAACACAGGCCCCCCCAGGGGAACACGGACCCCCCAGGGGAACACAGGCCCCCCCAGGGGAACACAGGCCCCCCCAGGGGAACACAGGCCCACCCCCCCCCCCCCAGGGGAACACAGGCCCCCCCCAGGGGACACATGCCCCCCAGGGGAACACAGGCCCCCCAGGGGAACACATGCCCCCCCAGGGGAACACATGCCCCCCCAGGGGAACACGGACCCCCCAGGGGAAACACAGGCCCCCCCCAAGGGAACACGGACCCCCCAGGGGAACACGGACCCCCAGGGGAACACATGCCCCCCAGGGGAACACATGCCCCCCCCAGGGGAACACAGGCCCCCCCAGGGGAACACAGGCCCCCCCAGGGGAACACAGGCCACCCCAGGGGAACACAGGCCCCCCCAGGGGAACACAGGCCCCCCCAGGGGAACACAGGCCCCCCAGGGGAACACATGCCCCCCCAGGGGAACACATGCCCCCCAGGGGAACACAGGCCCCCCAGGGGAACAGGCCCCCCCCAGGGGAACACAGGCCCCCCCCAGGGGAACACAGGCCCCCCCCAGGGGAACACAGGCCCCCCCAGGGGAACACAGGCCCCCCCCAGGGGAACACAGGCCCCCCCAGGGGAACACAGGCCCCCCCAGGGGAACACAGGCCCCCCCCAGGGGAACACAGGCCCCCCCCAGGGGAACACAGGCCCCCCCAGGGGAACACAGGCCCCCCCCAGGGGAACACAGCCCCCCCCCAGGGGAACACAGGCCCCCCCAGGGGAACACAGGCCCCCCCAGGGGAACACAGGCCCCCCCAGGGGAACACAGGCCCCCCCCAGGGGAACACAGGCCCCCCAGGGGAACACAGGCCCCCCAGGGGAACACAGGCCCCCCCAGGGGAACACATGCCCCCCCAGGGGAACACAGGCCCCCCCAGGGGAACACAGGCCCCCCCAGGGGAACACAGGCCCCCCCAGGGGAACACAGGCCCCCCAGGGGAACACAGGCCCCCCCAGGGGAACACGGACCCCCCAGGGGAACACGGACCCCCCAGGGGAACACAGGCCCCCCCAGGGGAACACGGACCCCCCAGGGGAACACGGACCCCCCAGGGGAAGACAGGCCCCCCAGGGGAAGACAGGCCCCCCCAGGGGAACACGGACCCCCCAGGGGAACACGGACCCCCCAGGGGAACACAGGCCCCCCAGGGGAACACAGGCCCCCCAGGGGAACACAGGCCCCCCCCAGGGGAACACAGGCCCCCCCCAGGGGAACACGGACCCCCAGGGGAACACAGGCCCCCCCAGGGGAACACAGCCCCCCCCCAGGGGAACACAGGCCCCCAGGGGAACACAGGCCCCCCAGGGGAACACAGGCCCCCCAGGGGAACACAGGCCCCCCAGGGGAACACAGGCCCCCCCAGGGGAACACAGGCCCCCCCAGGGGAACACAGGCCCCCCAGGGGAACACAGGCCCCCCCAGGGGAACACGGACCCCCCAGGGGAACACGGACCCCCCAGGGGAACACAGGCCCCCCCAGGGGAACACAGCCCCCTCCAGGGGAACACAGGCCCCCCCAGGGGAACACAGGCCCCCCCAGGGGAACACAGCCCCCCCAGGGGAACACAGGCCCCCCCCAGGGGAACACGGACCCCCAGGGGAACACGGACCCCCCAGGGGAACACAGGCCCCCCAGGGGAACACAGGCCCCCCCAGGGGAACACAGGCCCCCCCAGGGGAACACGGACCCCCCAGGGGAACACGGACCCCCCAGGGGAACACAGGCCCCCCCAGGGGAACACAGGCCCCCCCAGGGGAACACGGACCCCCCCAGGGGAACACAGGCCCCCCCAGGGGAACACATGCCCCCCCAGGGGAACACGGACCCCCAGGGGAACACATGCCCCCCCAGGGGAACACAGGCCCCCCAGGGGAACACAGGCCCCCAGGAGAACACATGCCCCCCAGGGGAACACATGCCCCCCCCCAGGGGAACACGGATCCCCAGGGGAACACATGCCCCCCAGGGGAACACGGACCCCCCAGGGGAACACAGGCCCCCTCCCAGGGGAACACGGACCCCCCCAGGAGAACACATGCCCCCCAGGGGAACACATGCCCCCCCCAGGGGAACACGGATCCCCAGGGGAACACATGCCCCCCCAGGGGAACACGGACCCCCCAGGGGAACACAGGCCCCCCAGGGGAACACAGGCCCCCCCAGGGGAACACAGGCCCCCCAGGGGAACACAGGCCCCCCAAGGGGAACACACACCCCCAGGGGAACACAGGCCCCCCCAGGGGAACACAGGCCCCCCAGGGGAACACACAGCACCGCAAGAACCACTGAACAAAACACGTCCTATTTGAACACCAACTATTATCACTCGCGACTGTTCAACATACTCTTCAGGCTTTCCAAACTCTTAAATTAACCAGTGACCAGTTGCTTGTAAACAAGAAGCCCACACTGCCAAATCACTGCAAAGTGAAGGCGAGCACTGACCGGCAACCTACCAGCTACCTTTATTTTAGTTTGATTTGTTTTGTTTTGTTTTGTTCAATACACTGTCACGGACTAGGTTAAGTTACGAGCAGTTATGCTAGGTACAGTTAGTTCTGGTTCATCATAACAGGCCATTATATTTCTAGTACGAAATGTTTCACTTTTGGCTATCAAGCCTGTTATTATTAGTTACATTATCCGGGATTCATGTGAAACAACGCCCGAAGAACCAGCATTCAAATAGCACGCTACATAAATATGATCCAAATACCTGACCGGTAGCCGTATCAACAATCAAATCAGTGCTTAGTTTTTATGCACAGTCCCCGAGATCTGTCTTGGAACGAATCGCAAACCATTTTATTTTCTATTATATACACTGCGGGAGCTTCAAGAGCTGGCATGCAAGACCCAACGATGTTAATGACATCACGAGGAACCTTGCCTCAGCTCAGTGCCCAGCAGAGAGAGAACCTCGCATCCTAACGGACCAAAACCCAGACGATCCCACACTTTGCCCAGATGGCATCACAATATACCCCTGAAAGAGAAACAGCTGGTGTGGGACTAACCATGTGTGTATCCACCCTTGCTGACTCCTACACACACTTCCGTGCTGATCAGGCAGGTGGTACGGCCACCCACGGGGAAGTGCAAAACTCGATCAAGTACATGAGACCAATACACCTTTGCTTCCAAAGCGTCCGAGACGCTCGGTCCCCTTACCTTACTGTTAGCTTGCTGTTACCTCGTGATGATTTCGGGGCTTAGCGTTCCCGCGGCCCGGTCCTCGACCAGGCCTCTTTTTTTTTTTGCTACACATCCCCAGGAAGCAGCGCGTAGCAGCTGTCTAACTCCCAGGTACTTATTTACTGGTAGATGAACAGGAGCATCAGGGTGAAAGACATTTTGCCCATTTGCTTCCGCCTCCACCGGGGATCGAACTCGGAACCTTAGGACTTCAAATCCCGAGCGCTGTCCACTCAGCTCAGGCTCCTCGTTGCTGGACTGGTCAACTAGGCTGTTGGACGCGTCTGCTCGCAGCCTGACGAATGAGTCACAGCCTGGTTGATCAGGTATGCTTTGAAGGCGTTTATCAAGTTCTCTTTTGAACAATGTAAGGGGTCGGCCAGTTATGTCCCTTATGTGTAGTGGAAGCGTGTTGAACAGTCTCGGGCCTCTAATGTTGATACAGTTCTCTCTCAGAGTACCTATTACACTCTGCCTATTCTCTCTATTACTACCCCTGGGGTAGGAGTGCCTTGGGCTCTCTCATACAATGGTGTTCCAGGCTCTTTGACATCAACAGAGACCCAAGGGTTGCCAGTTTCTTGTTTCAGCGCCTCAGTGTGGCGATCCAGAGGGGAAAATGCCTGCTGCGTCCTCGGTTCCTGTCCGGAAGCGGAGGAGCTCCAAGAGATCCATAACCTTTAAACACTCATTGTATTAAGCAATGTACGACTTGTAACCTTTAAATATCTAATAAAAGAAAACAAAACACAAAAGGAAGGGGGAGGACAAAAGAACATGGAAACGGCATTGGAGGAGATCTAAAAATCCCCTCTAATGCGTAGTGTGCACTTTCCTCCGAGGCTATGGGTTATTTATTAATTTTCTCCTGTTCATTAGTGAAGTTTAATTAAAATCAATCAACACTGTACAACTTGGATGCTTTTAATGCTTCGTAAGAAAGATTCCCGATAGGGTATATGTAGTCTGGACTGGTTAGAAACATGTTCTAATTACCTACCCTTCAGCACCAACCACCCTGTGAGGTGGTCGCGGGGATCTATGTACTCGTGGCCTTTTTTTTTTAAGGTGACCTGCTAGCTGACGCTCTGATCGACCTGATTGTTGTGTCTGATTACACATGTTTGACGTAGCAATCGCAGCCAAGTCGATCAGGTATTTCTTGGCGGTGCTGGTGCGACGTATAGACTGTTTCGGTTCACTGGCGTCCTAACACGAGCGATGTAACACATTATTCTAACCCGCGGGAAGAGAGAATACCTCAAATATCGTGAAAGAAACGAATGACATTTACAGCGTGTCGGCGCGCAAGTATTGCGCAACAGCAACATTCCTGAACGCTGATATCAATTCAACCTTAATCCCGAGAGATAACGCACAGATAACATGACCACTGTGTTCCAAGTTGGTTATCGCAGGCTGCAGCCACATATCCCTCTCCCTCCCTCCCAGGCTGCCTGAGGTGAAACAGGCTCCAGTCACGTACCCCCTCCCAGGCTACCAGAGGTGACACAGGCTCTAGTCATGTACCCCTCCCAGGCTGCCAGAGGTGACACAGGCTCCAGTCATGTACCCCCACCCCCACGAGAAGTACAGTGTAGGCACAACAATTCTAACACCCCTTAGCATTAGACAAAACACACACAGGTACACACAGCCCTCCATAGATACTACCGCCACATTCCAACTAATCAAAACACAAGCAATGTTGTTGACGTTCTGCAAGGTTCACAGAGTCGGCACAATACTCAAGCATGTGCTAATGTTCTACAGGATAACGTAGTGTTCTAGGACTGACTGCTCAGTCCAATAGGACAGTGAACAAATAAGACTTATCGTACACAGCTGCTAACGGCAAGGCCTCGGAACTGGAAAAATATGTTATCAACTAAACCGTAGCCTAACCTCACTAGGATCACCAATTGGCGCGTGAAATCGCGATATACTGGTTCGGCCTAGGCAGTAAAGGCAGTTGTTGTTATAGATTCAGCTACTCTGAACAAGTTCCAAGTAGCACGGGCTATGGTGAGCCCGTAGTGGACTTACCTGGCACAGGAGCGGACCTCTAAAGGCACAATTCCTTAATTATTATAGGACACTCTTACCGGAAGAGAGCATGACTATAAGAAGTGATGGTGAGGAGCAGCGCTGTGATTGGTTCCTGGTTGAGCCAGTCCACCTCCTGGCAACACTATTATTTATTAACATCTTTATTGACAAAATTAATTACAATTTTGCCTAATCTGGCACACTGGCTTAAAGGTGACCTGCCCACACACCTCCAACAGTTTACAGTTAATACAGTATTAATAATTTAGATTCTTGATACAATTCCCTATTGACGGCTGATAACAGTGAAGTCAGAATGATTTAAACTACAACAAATTCCAGTATATTATATTACTAGCTGTTGAATCATTTAATGAGCGAATTTCATCTTTATCGTAGTGTTCAATATATTATTGCAATAAATGATTGCACGTTAACGCCTAGGATATCGCACTAAGGACGATACACTTAATATTGTAGGCAAACTAACAGTGCTCTACACTGTTCTGTAGTACAATATAACAAGTCATCGCACGGGGGAGGGGGGGGGACACTGCACAGTAAAAGTGGTAACATGAAGAGAAGTGTGTTAAGTGTTTCTAAAGTGTTGCTATAATGCACTCAAGGTGCAGCTATCTTAATGCAGCATACTAGACAAATTTAGAGGGTTCAGTAGTGACGGAACTTTATCAAGGTGCTGGAGCAAGGAAGCTCTCCCAAACATCCTGCTTCTACCTTAAGCATTTCCGCTAAGTAGGCTCTCACCTCCCCCCCCTCCTCCTCCTCAACACACACCTTGCGTTCCTCTTCCTCAACCGATAAGGTAGCATGAGTCACACTCATGCTCAACACACTAACATACTCCCAGGAGGCCACACACTGCAGTCACACTCCCAGGGGGCGTGAACTCATGTCGGAACATGCACTGCAATCACCCCCCCCCCCGCCAGGAGAACACACCACAGTGTAGTACCAGAAAGGACACCACAGTCACCCCCGCCATGGGAACACACACACTACCTTTCAAGGGGACACAGGTGGAATCTGAGTACCCAAATAAGTCACAGAGACATTAGAAAGATCTTTTTCAGTGTCAGAGTGGATTGGAATGTAAGTGGAATGCACTAGGAAGTGATGGGATGGAGGCAGACTCCATACACAGTTTCAAATGTAGATATGATAGAGCTCGAGAAGCTCAGGAATGTGTACACCAGTAGATTGACGCTTGAGAGGCGGGACCAAAGAACCGAAGCTCAACCCCCGCAAGCACAACTAGGCGAGTACACTGCCCACATCAAAAGGATACCATCAGCGGCATATGCTAGATTGGCTAACATAAGAACTGCTTTTAGAAACTTGTGTAAGGAATCGTTCAGAACCCTGTATACCACTTATGTAAGACCAATCCTGGAATATGCAGCTACAGCCTGAAGTCCATACCTAGTTAAACACAAGCCAAATTTAGAGAAGATTCAGTGGTATGCCACCAGACTAGTCCCAGAACTGAGAGATATGAGCTACGAGGAAAGGCTACGGGAGCTGAACATCACGTCCCTGGAAGACAGAAATGAGTAAGGGGAGACATGATAAGCACCTACAAAAATTTTCAGGGGAATTGACAGGGTGAACAAAAACTATTTAGCACGGGTGAAATACGAACAAAGAGAAACAGGTGGAAACTTGGTACCCAAATGAGCCACAGATACATTAGAAAAAATTGTTCAGTGTCTCATTCTGAAGCCTATCACACTATCAAATCTACATTTCTTTCAGTGCTAAGAGTAGTTAGCAAATGGAATGCATTACGCAGTGATTTGGAGGCAGACTCCATACACAGTTTTAAATGCAGATTTGATAGAGCCTAATAGGCTTCAGAATCTGTACACCAGTCGATTGACAGTTGACAGGCGGGACCAAAGAGCCAAAGCTTAATCCCCGCAAGCACAACTAGGTGAGTACTGCTGTCATCAACCCGCCCTACCTTCCTTTATACTCAACTGGTAAATCCACTTCTGGTGCCATCAATCTTATTTCACACACAATAGTAATTATCTAATTGGCGAGGCCGGACGACGCGCGCACATCGCATTTAATATTATCCGAAACACCACACTAAGCTCTGCTCTCCTTTTTACAACACACACACAAACGTGTGTGAATTAACGCAGTCATCAGCTAACTGACGCCCATAGACAACCCAGGGGAAGGGGGGGGGGAGGAACGTGCCCCAACACCTGTGAATGCTCTACACCGTCTGTGGTAGAAAATAATAATAAAAATGGTCAACAGAACCATTCCACGCGTCCTGTGAACGTGGAGTGAGTGGGTCGTCCCTCCGGAGGGCAGGAACAGCAAGGTGGCATTCCACGCTCGAACTTCGTGCCTTGACCTCCTTAAATAAGGTCACGTAGGAATGACATATCGAATCTCTTTCTCAATCTCTCTCAATCTCTCCCCCCCACCTCTCTCTCCTACAATCCTACTCTAATCCCTCTATCACCCCTAAAAAAAACTTGCATACGTCTCGTTTCAATTTCACTGACCTAAGAGAGCTAAAACTAAATAAGTATTGTTGATTTTTTTTTTAGGTAACTGATTTCTCGTCTCAAGGTCGCGTGGTGGGGACGACGGCGTCCAGAGTACCAGTCTACCTGTGGTGGTGTAACAGGTGTGTGTGTGGGGGGGGGTGTAACAGGTGTGGGGGGGGCGTACCACCCTACACCACCAGTGTCCCGCCCCTACACCACCAGTGTCCCGCCCCTACACCACCAGTGTCCCGCCCCTACACCACCAGTGTCCGCCCCTACACCACCAGTGTCCCCCCCCTACACCACCAGTGTCCGCCCTACACCACCAGTGTCCGCCCCTACACCACCAGTGTCCGCCCTACACCACCAGTGTCCGCCCCTACACCACCAGTGTCCGCCCCTACACCACCAGTGTCCGCCCCTACACCACCAGTGTCCGCCCCTACACCACCAGTGTCCGCCCCTACACCACCAATGTCCCACCCCTACACCACCGTGTCCCCCCTACACCACCAGTGTCCCGCCCCACACCACCGTGTCCCGCCCCTACACCACCAGTGTCCGCCCCTACACCACCAATGTCCCACCCCTACACCACCAGT
>WNGS01164858.1:9637228-9653707 GCA_020271785.1 Procambarus virginalis | reverse complement strand
GCGACGTTTCGGTCCGTCCTGGACCATTCTCAAGTCGATTGTAACTTAAGATCGATATCTTGTGATCTCTGCACGCTTTTCAGGTCAGCAATTTCTCCAGCTTTGAAAGGGGCTGTCATTGTATAACAGTATTCCACTCCGAGAGCACTAGCGTCTTCAAGAGTATCATCATCGGTATAGCGTCTCAAGTGTGAAAGGTTTTTGTTATCCAACCTGTCATTTTTCTTGCAGTTGTGACGGCTACTTTATTGTGTTCTTTAAAGGTCTTCGTTCTACTTTATGATTTGACGAGCTGAGACTGCAACTCTTGTGAGTGATTGATTAAGATTAAGCCAACCAGGTGGCGGCACGGGTATGAATAGCCCGTAAAACCCTTGTTTGGTTAGCTCCTTAAGTACCCTGCCCAGGTCGGATGAGGAGAACCTCCCCCCTCCGACCCTAGACAAGAGAGCTGGAGAGGGAAGTAGGGAGGTAGCAGAGTACGTGGCTTATTGCTCTCCGACGACGACAATCCAGCGTCAATTTTTTATTATTATTATTATTATTTTCTACCACAGACGTGGCCACACATTTACAATGCTAACCAGCATATATACATTTTCTTCTGTCCTCCATGGACAGGGTTAGAGATGTGTTAAACATATAGTTCAAGGGTTTATTGAACAATCAACCACAGAAGGTGATTCGGTGCTTTTAAAATGCTAAGCTAACCTACATACGTAAATACATAGATACACAGAGTTACGTATGCCCTACATAAAGTGTTCGATGTGTCTTTCACATAGTGCCATTAGTGTGCATTTACAAATGTGAAATGTAATTCTGATCAGCTTCCATATATACTTTATACACATATACATACTCACACACATACGTACATATACATATATACATACATATATATACACACACACATGCATTCACACACATTTGTCTCTTACTCTGACAGGGTGAGATAGATGATAGAGAAACTAGTGTGCAATTAAGCACTTAATCACTGAAGGTGATGAAGGTGCTTTTACAAGCTCAGGTTATATAGTTACATCACATACATACGTTGTATAATTCATACATTACATGGTCAATCTTGGATACAAGTCCAATATATCATCAAGTGTTCCAGTACTCATATAGTAATTACACAGTTCAGCATACCTCAGCCCAGGAGGGCGAAAGTCGGTCAATATGGGACATTCTACAATATAATGTTCAAGAGAGTGCATGTTTTCTCTTTCACAAAGTTGACACATTGTGAACTCGACATTTGGGTTTTGAGAAAGCTGCCAGATACGTCTATATCCCAGGCGTATTCTGGCCACTATAACATCACATTGCCGGGTTCTTGTTCTATTAGTCCCATATGTGAATGTCTCCTCACGATATCTATCATAATATTTAATGCTACAACTTTCAGGTCTTTGTGAATTTGTTAGGTCGGTGAGATCTTCATTAGATATTTGTTTAAGTATTCTCTTTGTCACTGCTAATGAAACTCCCATATCAATTTCTACCACTGGTTTTCTACAGGCTGTCTTTGCAAGCATATCAACAGTGTAATGCCTTGAGATGCCAACATGTGATGGTATCCATAGGAATTTAATTTCAAATCTGTTTTCTTTAGCAGCTAAAACATTCATTCGAATATCACTGACTATTTTCTGGGTGTCAGTACTATGTGCGTTCAATGCCAGGAGTGCCAATGACACGTATTATTTTCTGGAGCCCATTGAAAGACCTGATTTACATCTGATTGGCGGTTCGCTGTGCTCTCTATGTTGTCTACTCTCATCCAAATCCTAGTGTCATCTGCAAAGGATGATACAGTGCTATAGATTGTGTCCTTGTCTATGTCCGATATGAGGCTGAGAAAAAGTACTGGAGCAAGCACAGTACCCTGAGGGACTGAGCTCTTCACGGTTGATGGAAGCACATTACCCTGGGGGACTGAGCTCTTCACGGTTGATAATCAGGATTTTAATTTGTTGACTAATACACATTGGATTCTGATAGGAAATTGCATATCCATCTGCCTATTTTTTCGGTAATTCCTTTTGAACGCATTTTGTGTGCAATAACACCATGGTCACATTTGTCGAAGGCTTTTGCGAAATCTTCCGGGGGAAGTACTTGGCTCCCGGGGGAATTATTTTAAAGCTAAATGGAGGTATTTAAGCCGGGGTAGGAATGTCAGTCAGGGTAGTAACTCCAAACTGGGGAAAGAATGTAGTGAGGAATCCCTGAGACCCACTAGTCAGTTAGTTAAACTAAAAGTCTCAACAATCACAACTGAACCAAACCAAAGTAGGCCTATTGTAAATGCAGACACGGGGGGGAAGGGGGGGGAACAAAACAATTTTATACTTGTTGATATTAGACATGGATGTGTAGCAAGAGAAAATGAAGGGGTAATGCTTTTGAGAACATGGAGGTATGATATTCAGCGGAGGTATGATCACTTGATTGTCGGACTGGTAAGTAACGCTCAAAGTAACGTACATACTGTAACATGATATTTATCAACACTCAAGGTCTCGCCCACACGACTAACACAATCAATTGTATAGCCGGCCGCCACACAAGAGGCAAACATAGTTCTTTACAGCTTCTGTGTAAACCAAAATTTAGGAAATTCTTTGACAATGACATTTGGAATCCAGAGTAAAATTTCAAAGTCGGAATTAAAACAAAAAACAGTATTAAGTTCTTGTCCTTGTATAAGAATCACAAGATGCAAATCCCTAACAAGTCTAACAAGACCAGCTGATGGAAGCTTCTCACTACCTGGCTAATCTTTGAAGATGAGCTTCACACATGGGGCAAGATTGTTGCTAACATTGAGACAGTGAAGATAATCACAGTACAGTATATCACAGAATCTAGGAAATATATATAATTGTACGAATGACCTCTTATGACAGTGACAATTTTGCCCTTAACCAGAAAACTGTAGAACAAACTGGGAAATGGCATGCCCTGTGCCCTCTTGTCACAAATAATTACGAACTGATGTGAAGCTTAATCGTTTTATATTTAACTCTCTCAGACCACAGCCTAACTGAGGCTCAGACAGGCTTCCAGATGATTGACAGTTGAGAGGCGGGACCAAAGAGCCAGAGCTCAACCCTCGCAAGCACAACTAGGTGAGTACATGCATAGCATTTTGACCAGTTTTGTAAAAGATAATTCAGGAAATTAGTACTTAAAAACTGGGAACTAATTTTAACCTCGCAAAAATTATCTGGGAAGAAGACCAAAGTAACACAAACCAAAGACAGTGAGTGCTTGGAGGGGGTAGGAACAGCGGCACTAGAAATACTCACAATACATAGGAAAAAGTTGAAAATGAAAGTTTGGAAAGAGAACTTTCCTCCCACATAGTCAAAGACTTTTGTAGCACAGAGCTATTCAAACGTCGAACACTATTCCCGAGAATGACTAGTAAATCCATATATGGAAATGGAAGCTATTTAGTTATCTGAAACAATAATGAAACGCAAGAGAGAGAAAAAAGTCCATAGGTAAACAATTCAGATTGGTCCAGTATAGGTCTTTTCATGTTCCTTGTGGAAGGACCATGATAGAGACGAAACTACAACGAAAACTGTGAAGTACTGTGGATACAGTACGACTGTTTTCAGGGTTTTCATTTAACCCATAAATGAATTCTTCATGAACGTGACACCATCATCGAATCGCATCTCGACTGTCAACCTAACCTATAGATGTATTTTAGAAATCCACGCACAGAACTCCATCTAGTCTTAAACATGCTTTTACCCTTCTAAATCATTGATACTCTTTTGTTACAAAGTTGATCTTCTCCCGCTGCTCATTATTCTCAAACAGATTACTTTCTCCACCACTATATATAACATACTTGTCAGTGACTGGTTTGTAATTTAGTACCGCCAGTCTGTCTGTCTTCCCCCCCCCCCCGTCTTGATATTGGGACCGCATTAAAAAAAATTTATCCAGAATTCTGAGAGATTTCCTGTCTGGTATTTTATTTAAAATTTTAGTGACAAAGTATCCGTCTAGTGTTTTTCAGTGGGCATATTAATTTTAAGTCTGGTCCTGTTGACTTTGTCATATCTCATTCATGTTAGTTATTTTACTACTTCTATACTATCTTGTGTTGCACACTTGGTCGCACCGCTGATTCTTTTGTAAAGACACGCTGAAATCCCTCGTTGAGGTCCTCGCATACCTCTTTGTCGTTTTCCTGGATATTGTCTTCGCAACCTAATTAGACGGTCGTGTACTGTTGTTTATCTTACAACAGGTTTTCTGATAGGGTTTCACACTTGTAATTATTGAATTTTGTGTTCTTGTTTGTCTATCGGAGAGTTTTGTTTTATATGGGCAGCCTTCACGTGGGGTGAAGGCCGCGAGGTGTGAACGCTGCGCCACACACTGTGTCAAACCCAAACACATGTACAGTAATGTGTTCAGGTACTTGTTATACTATTAATGTTGGTCATCACTGCATTAGTAACTAGTGCAGTGATGATGTTATCGTCAGAGTCGAGACTCCCGGGCTCCTTAATCTGACTCGAAACTAGGAACATCACGGCCCTCAAGACGAGTGATACGGCGGTGGAGTGAGTCTGTTTTAATATTTCCTTAATACCTCGGGGTACAAACAGGACTCCTTTCTAGCTTCTGGGTACATGGAGACTTCATTCAGCTTTCTAGGAGGCGGCGCTAAAGTACCTGATCGTGGAGGTGGCTTCTAGCATCTACCCTTCCAGTCCCTTAGAGTTTGTTGTCTTATCACCGTACGATTACTTCCTTGCACGTCTCTCATTTGTCTCAACCTTCCACGTGTGCTGCCTCGCTCTACCCTCCCCATAAAGAGTAACTAGTCACCTGGCCTAGTCACATCTCATAGTATATCATTAACCTGTCTTTCACCTTCACACTTGAGCTCCTTTATTCTGGTGCCAGTTTTCTAACAGATCTCTGGACTGTCTACAGTATTCTTTGAGGAGGAAGGGGCGCCCATGCCGGTGTGGCAGGTGTACAACAGGTTACCGGCGGGGTTTTAATGCTAGTTCTCGCTCTTCATAGATATAAGGAGGGGTGAGGCGGGCACATCACGGGCTCCACTACCCACCCACCTACGGGCTCCACTACCCACCCACCTACGGGCTCCACTACCCACCCACCCACGGGCACCACTACCCACCCACCCACCCACCCACCCACTCACCCACCCACCCACCCACGGGTGGTGCTGCCCGCTAAGCTAGCCTGAGGTCTCCTAAGAGCATCATCGCTAATATCAAATTGCCTGAAGGTGTGCAACAGTTAAGGTCATTGTCGGCTCTCGCAAGAAAAAGAAATAGCGTGAGTATCTCCAACACGTCCACGAGTCGCTTGAGGGCTCTTGGTGCTGTTTGGGAATGGACTTGAATCCTTTATCGCCACAGAATAAAATGTCTACACGACGTGTACCAACTCTGTCCATGGACCACGGACGAAAATCTATATATGCTGGTTACCATTTTATAGTTGAATGACCATGTCTGAGGCAGAAAATCAACTTACACAAATAAAAGTCTGAAATGGGCAATGCTTATGCAGTTTGTGAGGACAATGAGTGACATCAACTTCTGTGAGAACAACTTGCTTCTGACGTAAGTGTTCTCAACACTACAGTTAATGCAAGAATGAAACTTTATAACTGTTATGACTCCATTACAGTCAAGTCTGACTGCTGAGTCTATTTAAGGCACGGTTATTGTTCTCCTCCCTATATCCCTCCTCCATCCCTCTTCTTCTTCTGCCTATGTTCTTTCTGTTCTCCTCCCCACCCCCTTGAGGTTACCTTACCTTGAGGTGCTTCCGGGGCTTAGCGTCCCCCGGCCCGGTCTCCGACCAGGCCTCCTGGTTGCTGGACTGATCAGCCAGGTTGTTGGTTGCGGCTGCTCGCAGCCTGACGTACGAGTCACAGCCTGGTTGATCAGGTATCCTTTGGAGGTGTTTATCCAGTTCTCTCTTGAACACTGTGAGGGGTTGGCCAGTTATGTCCCTTATGTGTAGTGGAAGCGTGTTGAACAGTCTCGGGCCTCTGATGTTGATAGAGTTCTCTCTCAGAGTACCTGTTGCACCTCTGCTTTTCAGCGGTGGTATTCTGCACATCCTGCTATGCCTCCTGGTCTCATGTGATGTTATTTCTGTGTGCAGGTTTGGGACCAGCCCCTCAATTATTTTCCACGTGTCTGACTACTGATTATTATGTATCTCTCCCGCCTGCGTTCAAGGGAGTACAGATTTAGGCATTTTAGTCGGTCCCAGTAATTTAGATGTTTTACTGAGTGGATTCTAGCAGTAAAGGATCTCTGCACCCATATATATGGGTGCACCCATATATATATGGGATATCCCATAAGGATATCCCATAAGGATATCCCTATCCTTAGATATGATCCATCCTCTCTTCCTACATACTTTGTTGTACCTCGTGATGCTTGGTTATTGTCTTCTTTCCTCTGGGGTCACACCCTGACCCCCGACCCTCACTGACCCCAGACCCTCACTGACCCCCACCCCCCCTCCCCGAGACCCCCACCTAGCAATTTCTCTAGCCTGACCCCGCAAGTAATCATGTATTCACAATGAATTCTTCGTTAGCATAAATTAGTTAATGTTTTCTGTGTGCGCAGCGCGGTCTTGTTGGCTTGTGTGAGTGTTGACCGCCTGCTGCCCCTCCCAGAGCCATCTTGGGTCAAGACCACAGACTTGACGACACGACCCCCGTCTTGACTCTGTCAAGTTTCACATCTCGTCCTAATTTACAATCGGCGTGATCCAGATCATGGCGGGAGTTTGCCTCGCTCGTTAGGTTCACTCACTCGCTCCTAGATTGACCGGTGACAGAGGCTTGTTTCCTTCATAGTTAGGGACCGGGCCGTCGGGGGGCACTGATCCCAGGAATAGCCCCAAGGTAGGTTTAAAATATGAAATTCAACAGGTTGCTGTAGTGGGCGCCAGAATTGCCAGAGTTGTGTACGATAGACTACTCAGCCGCGAGCAGCAAGACCCTAGATGATCAAGTCAGGCTGTCACTAAAGAAGCTCGTTCCAGGTAGGGCAGAAACAAACTCTTAAGAGACCTGTTACGGGTAAGTAGGAGCCACCGATGTAAGGGCGTCGGTAGCGGCTCCCGCTAACATTGAATCAGTTGAATAGACAACAAAGACGACCTTGTTCAGAAACGTTTGAAGCTAGCAGTAGATTTTATTTGCGTAGGCAGTAGAGGAGACGAGGCCTATAGACGCGACACGTTCGCGCGAACTGTTCTCTCAACGTGGTGTTCCTCTACAGTGTCACGTGGGCTGTGCACGTGGTGTTCCTCTACAGTGTCACGTGGGCTGTGCACGTGGTGTTCCTCTACAGTGTCACGTGGACTGTGCACGTGGTGTTCCTCTACAGTGTCACGTGGACTGTGCACGTGGTGTTCCTCTACAGTGTCACGTGGGCTGTGCACGTGGTGTTCCTCTACACTGTCACGTGGACTGTGCACGTGGTGTTCCTCTACAGTGTCACGTGGACTGTGCACGTGGTGTTCCTCTACAGTGTCACGTGGGCTGTGCACGTGGTGTTCCTCTGCAGTGTCACGTGGGCTGTGCACGTGGTATTCCTCTGCAGTGTCACGTGGGCTGTGCACGTGGTGTTCCTCTGCAGTGCCACGTGGGCTGTGCACGTGGTGTTCCTCTACAGTGTCACGTGGGCTGTGCACGTGTTGTTCCTCTACAGTCACGTGGGCTGTGCACGTGGTGTTCCTCTACAGTCACGTGGGCTGTGCACGTGGTGTTCCTCTACAGTGTCACGTGGGCTGTGCACGTGGTGTTCCTCTACAGTGTCACGTGAGCTGTGCACGTGGTGTTCCTCTACAGTGTCACGTGGGCTGTGCACGTGGTGTTCCTCTACAGTGTCACGTGGGCTGTGCACGTGGTGTTCCTCTACAGTGTCACGTGGGCTGTGCACGTGGTGTTCCTCTACAGTGTCACGTGGGCTGTGCACGTGGTGTTCCTCTACAGTGTCACGTGGGCTGTGCACGTGGAGACGTTGGGACCGGCTGCACTACAAGTGTTATGAGGATTTTTGCGCTCCCTATTTCCTTGGGTGAAGGTTACCTTTTGATGATTCAGAGGATCAACGTCCCCGCGGCCCGGTTTCTGATTAGGCCTCCTGGTTGGTGGTCTGGTCAACCAGGCTGTTAGACGCGTCAGCTCGCAGCCAGACATGTGACTCTCAAACTGGTTGATCAGGTATCCGGGGAAGGTGTTTATAAAGTTCTCGTTTGAGCGTTCCGAGAGATCGGCCAGTTATGTTCCTTATGTGTAGAGGGAGAGTGCCGAACAGTCATGGGCCCTTGATGTTGATAGTTCTCTCAGAGAACACATTCCACTTCTGCTTTTCAACGGGGCTATTTTGCACATCCTGCCATGCCTTCTGGTCTCGTGTACTCACCGAGTAGTGTTATGTGGCCTCGTTTCTATGTAGATTTGGACCTAGTCCTTCTAGTATTTTTCAAGTGTAAATATGCAGGAATCTCTCGCGCCTTAGCTCCAGGGAATACAGATTTTAAAAAATTTGCAGCACAAATAAGCTAAAAATGTCATCGGATTAAATCGGTAAAAGAGCTTTCCACGCTCTCCAGGTCTGCAATTTCTCCAGCTTTGAATTTGGCTGTCGTTGTGCAGTATTATCCCACTCTAGAGAGCACTATTCTCTTACAAAGTATCATCAGTCGTATAGCATCTCTTGTTTGAAAAGTTCTTGTTATCCAACCTGTCATTTTTCTTGCCGTTGTGACGGCTACTTTGTGTTCTTTAAAGGTAAAGTCTTCTGACATTATTACTCCCAAGTCTATTTTTGTTGCTTTTTCTGTCAGTAGTGTAGTATAGGTATCGGGTACAGACTGTAGTACATAGGGTACAGACTGTAGTACATAGGGTACAGACTGTAGTACATAGGGTACAGACTGTAGTACATAGGGTACAGACTGTAGTACATAGGGTACAGACTGTAGTGCATATGGTACAGACTGTAGTGCATATGGTACAGACTGTAGTACATAGGGTACAGACTGTAGTACATAGGGTACAGACTGTAGTACATAGGGTACAGACTGTAGTGCATATGGTACAGACTGTAGTGCATATGGTACAGACTGTAGTACATAGGGTACAGACTGTAGTACATAGGGTACAGACTGTAGTACATAGGGTACAGACTGTAGTACATAGGGTACAGACTGTAGTACATAGGGTACAGACTGTAGTACATAGGGTACAGACTGTAGTGCATATGGTACAGACTGTAGTACATAGGGTACAGACTGTAGTACATAGGGTACAGACTGTAGTACATAGGGTACAGACTGTAGTACATAGGGTACAGACTGTAGTGCATATGGTACAGACTGTAGTGCATATGGTACAGACTGTAGTGCATATGGTACAGACTGTAGTGCATATGGTACAGACTGTAGTGCATATGGTACAGACTGTAGTGCATATGGTACAGAGTGTAGTGCATATGGTACAGACTGTAGTGCATATGGTACAGACTGTAGTGCATATGGTACAGACTGTAGTGCATATGGTACAGACTGTAGTACATATGGTACAGACTGTAGTACATAGGGTACAGACTGTAGTGCATATGGTACAGACTGTAGTACATAGGGTACAGACTGTAGTACATAGGGTACAGACTGTAGTGCATATGGTACAGACTGTAGTGCATATGGTACAGACTGTAGTGCATATGGTACAGACTGTAGTGCATATGGTACAGACTGTAGTGCATATGGTACAGACTGTAGTGCATATGGTACAGACTGTAGTGCATATGGTACAGAGTGTAGTGCATATGGTACAGACTGTAGTGCATATGGTACAGACTGTAGTGCATATGGTACAGACTGTAGTGCATATGGTACAGACTGTAGTGCATATGGTACAGACTGTAGTGCATATGGTACAGACTGTAGTGCATATGGTACAGACTGTAGTGCATATGGTACAGACTGTAGTACATATGGTACAGACTGTAGTACATATGGTACAGACTGTAGTGCATATGGTACAGACTGTAGTGCATATGGTACAGACTGTAGTGCATATGGTACAGACTGTAGTGCATATGGTACAGACTGTAGTGCATATGGTACAGACTGTAGTGCATATGGTACAGACTGTAGTGCATATGGTACAGACTGTAGTGCATATGGTACAGACTGTAGTGCATATGGTACAGACTGTATTGCATATGGTACAGACTGTAGTACATATGGTACAGACTGTAGTGCATATGGTACAGACTGTAGTGCATATGGTACAGACTGTAGTGCATATGGTACAGACTGTAGTGCATATGGTACAGACTGTAGTCCATATGGTACAGACTGTAGTGCATATGGTACAGACTGTAGTACATATGGTACAGACTGTAGTGCATATGGTACAGACTGTAGTGCATATGGTACAGACTGTAGTGCATATGGTACAGACTGTAGTGCATATGGTACAGACTGTAGTGCATATGGTACAGACTGTAGTGCATATGGTACAGAGTGTAGTGCATATGGTACAGACTGTAGTGCATATGGTACAGACTGTAGTGCATATGGTACAGACTGTAGTGCATATGGTACAGACTGTAGTGCATATGGTACAGACTGTAGTCCATATGGTACAGACTGTAGTGCATATGGTACAGACTGTAGTGCATATGGTACAGACTGTAGTGCATATGGTACAGACTGTAGTCCATATGGTACAGACTGTAGTGCATATGGTACAGACTGTAGTACATATGGTACAGACTGTAGTGCATATGGTACAGACTGTAGTGCATATGGTACAGACTGTAGTGCATATGGTACAGACTGTAGTGCATATGGTACAGACTGTAGTGCATATGGTACAGACTGTAGTGCATATGGTACAGACTGTAGTGCATATGGTACAGACTGTAGTGCATATGGTACAGACTGTAGTACATATGGTACAGACTGTAGTGCATATGGTACAGACTGTATTGCATATGGTACAGACTGTATTGCATTTGGTACAGACTGTAGTGCATATGGTACAGACTGTAGTGCATATGGTACAGACTGTATGCATATGGTACAGACTGTAGTGCATATGGTACAGACTGTAGTGCATATGGTACAGACTGTATTGCATATGGTACAGACTGTATTGCATATGGTACAGACTGTAGTGCATATGGTACAGACTGTAGTGAATATGGTACAGACTGTATTGCATATGGCACAGACTGTATTGCATATGGTACAGAGTGTAGTGCATATGGTACAGAGTGTAGTGCATATGGTACAGAGTGTAGTGCATATGGTACAGAGTGTAGTGCATATGGTACAGAGTGTAGTGCATATGGTACAGAGTGTAGTGCATATGGTACAGAGTGTAGTGCATATGGTACAGAGTGTAGTCCATATGGTACAGAGTGTAGTGCATATGGTACAGACTGTAGTACATATGGTACAGATTTGTGTATAGACGGTACTCGTGGTATACCTGTTGACACAGATGGTACAGGGACGTAAATAAGTCGTTAGTATAAATCGTACACATATTTTCGAACACAGGGTTCAAACGTTAGTACACAACGTAAGGATTTTGGTACATTTGGCAAAAACGGTAGTAAAGACGGGACAGGTATTAGCACATGCGGTACAGATATTTGTAAAGTGTTAGAACAGGAGCCATTACATAAGCAGGTACAGTTGTGGCAGAGATGGTAGTAACCTCTTAACAGACTACAGGAGTAATTACACGTAATATCAGTTCGCCCAAGTGTTGGGGCAAGGGACATGGGTGTTGGTACAGCTGGTAGAGAGACTCACACAGATGGTGGTAAACATTGACACAGGTGGTGGAGAGCTAGACTAACAAGTGTTGGTGCTGGATCATGCGGTTTTGTATCGTTACCATCTGGCGTGCGGACGGAACAGCTGGTGTGGTTAATGGAAGCTTCTTTCACGTGGTGTGTGTAGATGGTTGTAGATGACTGGCGTAACATTACACACACGGTTGTTGTGGTGGAATTGGTTGTAGAGGTAGCGAGGATAATCGTGGTAGGGGACACTCGTAGGACCATAGAAATAGCTGTTGACTCTAGATTTAATGATGGTAGTAATTGTGGTGTTATAGACGCCTCGTGTTGGCAAAGTTGATGAAGGTTTGAAATACAAATACCCAAAGGCATTACTACCAGGTGTACTACAGGCACGAGCTACCAAACATCAGAGACCGGAAAGAAATGTGAATGATGTTGTGGCGATTATGTGGCAAGACTTTATACTCTTGAAGACCACAATAAAGGAACTCAAACATGCAGGGTAATGTTGTATACCAAGAATGTTTCCAACAAACGATACTGTGCTAATAATGACACTTTTAAACATTATTACTTTCTAAAATGGAATGTTATCACCCGTTATGACTGTTCCATGGAGGACCAGAGAAGTGTTGACCAAACCACACACTAGAAAGGGAAAGGGAGAACGTCCAGAGAACATTTACACCAGAATTGTATGAACTGGAATGCCGACAAAAGAACAGGATAATCTGGTCTTGGAAAATATTACAGGGTCGGGTTCCAAATCTGCACACGAAAATACTCCCTTAGGGGAGCTGGGGGCATGGCAAGACTGTGCAACATACCTTGCAGTGAAAGAGGAGCTTGCAATAAGTATTCTATAAGAACATTTTAAGAAACCTGAAGGGGCCCCAATTATGGCTTTCAACACCGTCGCTCTGAATGTAATAGGATTTCGAACACGCCTCTAAATTGTAAACATTATCAATAAATGCCTGGTAAACCGGGTTGTCGTGCCCAGGTTAAGTCCATCTACGAGTTGTGGACAACAACAGCTTAAATGATCAGACCGTCACTCAGGAGGCCAGTTTAGAGACTGGGCTGCGGGGACACTGATCCCCGGAACCACCACCACCCTATCGGTGTTTACTTCTTGTTAATAGGTTTCCTTTAAGTTATTGTTTGGTATCCTCCAATGGAAGAGTGTATACAATATATTATTATAATGTGTAAATCTGTAGGAGTCGTGATGAGGGTTCGAACCTGCGCCTTGGATGTAATTCCCAGGCTCGGGGAAAGTCCTACGGATTTTCTCATTGCTACATCATGATAGTGTGATTACTCTCTCTGCATTGTAATGCGTGTTAAACATTGTGTGGGGTTCTACAGATGCGTGATCCTATAACTAGCTTTATCTTCCATTATGAGTGTGGGTTTCATTCAGATAAAACGCGCTGATGTTGCACAGTCTGCTTATCATTGAGCCAATCTCCAGATTAAGTAAGAGGGATGAATCTGTCGTGGAGTGACATGTCATCGAGGTGTGTGACGCTCGGAGGCGTGACTGGGCTCACTTTGACTGCGTCTTGTGTGTGGGGGAGTCTGTCAGTTTAGTGAGTGAGATTTCCCAATACATTCACTCCCACCTTGTGGTTTTATCTGCGTCACTCCGTCAAGGGGACGGAGCCGGTCGAGGAAGTAGCACGTCGCCGCTACGGAAGTAGAGAGAGAGAAGCCAGTGGGAAGGGCTTATACTGGGGGGCAGTTGAAGCCAAATTGCTGCTATCGTTCTGCGATGATGATCTGGGGAATAAAACAACGGTGAGCGGGGGTAGCAACCTCTGGCCTGCCCGAGCTATACCCTCCAGGGGGCACCTGCGGCCGCCAGCCTGCGCCCAGGCCGCCAGCTGGTCGTTTCAGCTCACTCAGAAGTAATCGGTTGATAGTGTTGGTGGGTGCGTGCGTGCACGTGTGGTGACTGGCGGGACGTGGTGTGGGTTGGTGGGAGGCAGGCAGCTGATTTATGACAACTGGAGCTTCCATCTGCTAATACGAGACGACATTTCTCTTCTTGACTGTTTCCCTCCTCTCTCCGTAACGTGTAGGCCTAGTTGTCCTTCGTAACGTGGAGGCCAATAGTAGCTCTTGATTACGCGTAGGTCTTTATATTGGCTCTTACGTCATGCTTGCGTGTGGAGCCACCAAGCACTGGCACAGATGAATTCTCAGTCGACGTTCATTTCATACGAGATACATCTCGTGTTGGCCTTCGAATGCTTAATAGGACTGATGAATTAACCAAGAGAGGCAGTCCTGAGAACAGTGTCACGTCCATAACCTGAGCAGATTGTCATAAAACCGAGACAACGACTGTGACAGTCAATCCCTCTATCACACTGTCATGAGGAAATTGTGGCTCGCCCACAAAAAAACAGCAGACCGCTGTAACCTCCGCTTGGTACACCCAGCTGGGCTACGACAGTCTCTTGTAGTGTGCACCTTCCTCTGGGGTAAACCTCGCCAAATGGAAACTCTTATCGGCACCATTATTCTCAGTGCTTGTCATTGACCAGTCTACCGGAACAGAATAATCAACCTTTTTTGTATTTTTTTCAAGTCCACAATAATATAATTTAAGATCTCATCACAATAAGTATACACGTGAAATCAGACTAGTAATATGTATTGGAGAAAATGATCCACTAAAAATGATGGTATTTATACCAACTGTTTGGTGAAACATAACATTGTACTGATGGACCCCAAAACGTTCACGTTCTGCACTATTGAACTGGCCCAAATGAGAGACTTTGATAATGAAAATGGAACTATAAAACCCAACTTAACCTGTGCACGTTATCCTAGGCCTAATATTTACTGCCCGAGGCCTAATATAATACATATGCTAAACCTACGAATGTTTAAATTTGAGATTCGTTTTTTCCTATTCAAAATGAACAGTATAAAACGTGAACTAGTTGGCTGCAACAATTTATTTATATACGTTCAACCAAATAGTTGCTATATATTTATGATCATTTTTATAAGGATGAGCTGGAGAAAATATTATGGTAATGGGTTGGGAGTCTTGAGATGGGAGTTTACACAGTGCCCCATACCATATTTACCTTGTGTAAATAATAGTCATTTCTGAGAAACGTAGCTTAAAGATGACGATGGTGCCAGTAGCTAGACTATTATGCACTAATGTCTTCCACTGGCGCCCACAAGATGGCTCTGGGGGCATAATTAAGACCAATAAATCATAACGTAAGGTGGTGGGTTGGGTTAGGGAGGAGCTGGGCCGCTGTTATCAGTGGAGCTCTTAATTGTCAGGAGAAGAACGGGAGATAATTTTGGAGCATCAACTGGGGACGCATCTTGTGGGAAGAGTGAAGTTTTTTGGCCATTTCGGCAGGTGATTACGAACTACTTATTTTAAGAGGAGGAGGAAACGTCTGTCTGAATGTACTGATATTGATAACTCGTTGGGCTAGGAATTATAACTTTAATCCCTCTTGATGATAGCATCAACAATGTTACAGTGAACAAGTTAAACCTTGATATACTCTCGACTGGCATACAGGCAGTTCCCCCCCCCCCCACAGTAAACAATTTAAAGGGTGATTGTGTAACATTGCTGTTAGACAATTAGGTTTACTTACACAATTATATACATACAAATCTTCAGCATTCATAATCAGGTGTTACCCCATAATCCAGGCGATGTATGAATACACAGGTTTTTAAAAAGCGTTTTGCGAATGTGATTATGACGTTTTAGCCAATACAAGGAAGACTAGGAGGGTAACTGGCAACGTTGGGAGTTGAGTTTGCGGAGTTTTGTCTCCGACACTTGAAAGAGTCGCAAGAGTCCTAAGACCCGAATGTTGTTGTAACACAAGAAGCTAAATCCTGTTCCGCTACTTTTCCCTCGTCATAAAACACTCACACTCACTCTTATTCTCTCACACACTCACACAGTGAGTGACATGACCTGGGGGGTCGGATAGCTGAGTGGACAGCGCGCGGGACTCGTAATCCTGTGGCCCGGGTTGGATTCCCAGACTAGGCAGAGAGAAATGGACAGTTTCTTTGACCCTGAAGCCCCTGTTACTTAGCGGTAAAAGGTACCTGGGATTGGGGTAGACAGCTGTTACGGACTGTTTCCTTGGTGCGTGCGTGCGGAGGGGGGGGGAGATAGTCGGTACAGTTGATTGATTGACAGTTGAGAGGCGGGCCGAAAGAGCAGAGCTCACCCCGCAAGCACAACTAGGTGATACCCTCCCTCGCCCCTCTCGCTCGCATCACGCTCACGCGCACTCGCACTCGCGCTCACTCCAACCCTTCCTCGACTCAAGTCCATTACATTCATGGTCAACCCCACAGACGCATTCATAAATTTTAACATGCTTTTCATTCAAATGGGAATTTTCTCAAGTATAAATTAATATTATATATATTAGCATATTGTGTATATATAGGCATAGGATAGGTTAGGTTAGGTGTTTAGGTTCGGTTGGCAATTATTTGCATTTGTAGTACGTGGGTGAAGCATTTATAGCGATGTGGTTCGAACGAAACTCGTCAGTGAAGCACTTGTTCCGGAAGTTTC
>WNGS01164858.1:9617665-9627890 GCA_020271785.1 Procambarus virginalis | reverse complement strand
CTCCCCCCCCCCACCACCCTTTTGGGGTGCAATAATGTTTAAGGCATCATCAGACGCTGAAATCTTGTCGTTCCTTGTGTACACAAGAGACTTGAGGCGACACACTGTCTCGTGCCTGTTCGGTGAAGAATTAATTCCGAAGCGTGTTGTTAAGTATTGATGTAGGCTCATAATGTATTGAATGGAGGTATATTTAAGGTGTATGAGACATATTTGTTGTGTATTATGCGTGGCTTATTCTACACCACGTATTGTATACGGTGTTTGATCCTGTGTTGCGGAGAGTTAAACGCCGGTTGTCAAGTGGTTTTGTTGAGTCGACCTTGAAAGGCGGGTGTGTGAGGACGGGCCAAGCCGGTATGAGGCCTGTGGAAATAGGCACAACGCGAGTCTATTTCCACTATTTGATCCTTGGCAACAGGGGAGGGGGCGGCAGGCGATCCCTGGCACCAGGGGGCGGCCGGGCCATACGCCGCCGCGATTCCATTCGCTACGGTCCCCATAATACTGCATTAAACGTGCACATTACACGGTGCTAGGGGCGGCGGAAGAGGCGGACGCGCACCTGTGAGCCGGGTTGGTAATTGATGCTACGTTGTTACCACAATCCCCCATTCTTCTCCCCCTTCCCTCAGGTAAAGTTTTACATCTTCCTTGGTGGCTTCTTTCCTCCCGCTCCTGCTTCCTGGCTCTCACGGTTACTTCCTGGCGTCTTCAAGGACTTCCTCTGCTCCTCCGATCTCCCAGCTTGTCTCCGGCGTATTCGGTAACCCGTTGGTTCCTGCCTGCGTATTGCGGTGGCTGCTTGCTGTTGTTCCTGGAAGCATATTTTTTTGTTAACCTGCGAGTTCCATCTTAATTAATTTCCTTAATGTTTAATTAGCATGATGTTTCCGTTGTCTGTTGGGTAATTCATCGACCTGTTAAGCGAGTCATTTCACTAGTTTCTTATGTACTATACTTAACATTATGTATGGACTGGCTTCGACAACTTCAACTAGTCTATTCCACTTATTTACGAGTCAGACTGAAAAAGTTCTTTCTGACATTCCTGTGGTTCATCTGTGTTGGCAGTTTCTAATTATGTTCTCTCGTTCAATTGTTAATTAAATTGAACATTGCTTTTATATCTACTTTATCAATCCCTCTCCCTTTATTGTCTTGTACATCGTTATCATGTCTGCTTTATTTCTTCTTTCCTCTAGTGTAGTGAGGTCCAGTTCCTTCAGTCTTTCTTCATAGCTCAATCCCCTTAGCTCAAGACTGAGCCTTGTTTCATACCTTTGGACATTTATTTTTAGTTTTGTTTTGCGTTTCTTTAGGGGTTCCATGCCAGAGTAGCATAATCAACATCTCACAAAGGATGTATACGGGCGTGGAAAGGATCTTCGTCCAATTTCCTGAAGGATAAAAACCCTTCTCTAGGATAGTGGCCGTTTGCTAGTCTGGCATATACTGGCCTCGTTATTCTGTTGATGTTTGTCTCTGGTTGACCAGACCACACACTAGAAGGTGAAGGGACGACGACGTTTCGGTCCGTCCTGAACCATTCACAAGTCGATTGTCATCGACTTAACACAATCGACTTAAGAATGGTCCAGGACGGGCCGAAACGTCGTCGTCCCTTCACCTTCTAGTCTGTGGTCTGGTCAACATACTTTAGCCACGTTATTGTGACTCATAGCCTGCATTTGCGTCTTGTGTTAGACCTCTCTAGTTATGTCCACACCAATGTGTGTGTCTTTCAGAAATTGGTAGCAACGTGCTGACGATGAGTCACAATAACGTGGTTGTAGATATGATGTCCAAACCACACGTCAGAAAATGAACAGCAACCTTCCCTTCCTAGTGGATTTAAGGTCGCCTTGTTCCACTTCCTATCCTCACAACTTTGTACCTGTCGGGATTAAAGTCTAGTAGCCATTTCTCAGAATTCTGTAATTTATCTTGTAACGTATTGCAGTCCTCAGTTCTGATTCGCCTCATTAATATAGCATGGTCAGAAAACATGGATAAGAAGGAACTTAACTTTCTCTGTTAGTTTACGTATATTACGAACCCAAGTACCGACCCATGAAGTACTCCACTCATTATCATCTCTATTATTATAACTCTCCTCATACTATGACTTTTTGCCTTTCTGCTAATCCAGGAACAGTTGCAATCTGCCCATTATCCTTGTTGCACTTGTCATGGGCGCGCAGGATAATGGTAAATACTGCCACAGTGGTCGTCAATACATGATGCTGGTGTGTGTCTCGCCACGTCATTCACTGGTGCGGATGCTCACTTCATGCTTGATCGTTCTCACATCTGCTCACCTACCAATGACTGCAGGCTTGATGAGAACACATGTTCTCGTTGTATTTCATCACCGCAATATTGAGTGAGTCTCGCCATGAGAGTGTCAGTAAACACTCGTAGCTGGTACCAGTGGCTCCTCCCAGTGGGCTACCACGGCTAAATCGCTGGGACTGTGTGTGCTCACATGAGGTACTGCAGTGCCCAGTTCAAAACTGCTGATATCGCTGCAGAAACAAAACGTAGCCTTACACTGCTCCCGGGAGTATCTCCCAGGTGTAATGGGCTATCACACTCCTCTACTCATTACCTGCCTCACTCTCTCACTGGGTAGTCAACATCAAGGTTGCTCCTGCGTGCAGCAACTTCACCACCCTTCTTACCTAGGCCGGTCCTCCTAGGCTGGGACTGTCTTCAAAACCTGTGGCTCATCGGGAGTAAGGTGAAGTGACTCTTCACATAGCGCCGCCCTCTGCACAATGGAGTCTGCTCAGCTGGGCATGACACATGCTCAGTCGCCCACAACCACGGAACTTTGCAACTTTTGAGATTGGCGAGTGACACCTACCTGAGACTAGTTTGGCTGCTCCTTGCAATGTCCTATACAAGTCTCCAGTACTCAAAGCCTCAACTTGATGTGCAACTGATATAAATTCTACGAAATTCGAGGGAATTGGGCCCGTGCTCCCGTCCACCACGAGATCACGAGGCTCGGTGAGACTTGGAACAATGAGCGGCCACGAAGCTCACCTCTCTGATCACACAACCCTGGGTTACCTGTTAATTGGTTGCTTCAAGCCATCTACATCGAATCATCTCCACCGTTCTCAACACCTTTGTCTCTGCCTCCAGGCGCCCAAATATCTTCTCCAGCAGCGACATTGCAACTGCCGTCTTAGAAAATGATGACTAGGCTCCCCCCCCCCTTTCAAAACGTCAAATTTCTTCAAAACACTGCAACTCACAGCCTTCCTGTAAATAAAATGTTCTAAGTGCTGTCTTAGTATATATAATGAGGGGGAGAAAATGACTCTTGAAGCCTGGAAAGGTACTATGCAAGACAGCATTCGTAACACCGTCTGTCCTGTTTATCTTGTCTGGAGTTTTAATAAATTGGTCAAACAGGAATTTCCTTTGCTGGATGCATTTGATGCTTGGAAACATTTTTTTTGTCTAAATGATCTACCAGACTTCTTTTAATACCTTTGACAATCTTGCAAGATACACTTGTGATCAATACCAGTCTGATGTCCAGACTAGTTTTTCCCCTTTTCTTGTATGTATAAATACCACATTTACCACTTTCCAAATCTCGGGCAGTTCCCCGGAATTTGTTTATTAACGCATATAGGTACATCTACATTTATGCAGCTACCCTAGACTGCATGATGAGGTACATAATGTCAAGAGCTAGAGCTATGTGCTCTTTCATATTTTTAGCGAGTAGTTGAACGCTATACTAGAGAGTCCACATTATGCTGGAGCTGCCTCTTTTAGGATCCATGGTGAGATCTTGTGGAGGCCTCTGGCTTTCGTCACATCCCACTCCTGTTGTCACTTCTTTTTCGATCAGTCATGCCTCTGGTAACGCCTGTTCCAATAGAAGTCGTAGTTCCTGGGCCGCTCTGGTTCAACCCTAAAAACGCCTGTTCCAATAGAAGTCGTAGTTCCTGGGCCGCTCTGGTTCAACCCTAAAAAGTTCCTGGAAGATTTTGTACTTCGCACACTTCCTTATCATTCTTTGTGTGACCTCTTTTTCTGTAGCCTGATCACTTGTACATTCATTAACATCTTCCTCTTCATTTGATGGCATCGTAAGTGCCATCTCGTGCTCGTACTACGATGAGGGCGCCATCGTAAGTGGTCTTTACAGTAGTAGTATAGGTTGATCTTGGCCTTGTATGCTATATCGTTCTCATATTGCTCTGATGCTCACCAAATTCCTCTCGTGTATACATGTTGTGGTTCCATGTATATCTTCCATGCTCTTTTACTTTCCCGCTCTAAGCATTAACTGTTAAACCATGAGCAATGTTTGTTTTATCTTGTTATCTTGTTTGTTTTATCTTGTTTGCTTTATCCCTTAGGAGGTACATACCATTCTGCTTTGCATTGGTTAGATATGACGTTCTTCATGCCTTGTTGTTTTTCTTAGTTCTGTTTCCCCGTAGATTCAAAGAATTCTGATCTTCTGGTCTTCGCCTTTATAGAAAACGAGTCTTTCACTCTCCCTCTTCTTGCCACAGCCTTCATAACTACATAATCCTGCTTAATGTTCCTAAATTCCATTTTGCTTTGTGTGAAGATTGTCCAATCTTGCCGGCTGGCCTCCCTCTCTTCTTTTTCTTTTAACATGTTAGAACTTTCTTTCTAAACTTCTAGTAGTTTTGTTATGCATGTTTCTTCCCTCTCAAATCTAATGATCCCAATCAATTTGCTTATAACTGAAATCTCCCGTTACAAATGGCTTTACTAAATCTCGCCCCCTCCTCGCTTGCTTGCTCTTTTTAAACTTGAGCTAAGTTTAAAAAGTTTAATTGTTTTCCGCATCCTTTCTGTGTGTTTTGGAGGTCACAGCATCTCAGAGTAACTACATATGGTGGTAGTTTACATCTGGTGTGTGGCTGAGGCCTTGTTGATGTTGTGGCGTGTTGTGACATTTTGCTGGTGTGGGATGTGCATGTGGTGTGGGGTGTTTTGTGGGGTGTTGTGGGCGTTTTTATTTTTGGGGGAGGGGTAAAGATGATTGGAAAGGCACACGTGAAGGGAAAAGTTTGGAAGTGGGGAAATATAGTTAGTTATGGTAACAGGCGGGCTGTCCGCCTTGCTGACACGGTGTGTGGGTGTTGGCAGTTAAGCACGCTTGATCTCTCTTGTCGGGGAGCTATGAGCGTATATAAGGTTCTTCACGTGTGTTTCAGCTTCTATAGATGTCTATAGATGAATATGTGTAGCATTCACCTATACACACTCCAGTACGTTCGCACACATTTTGCCTTGTTTCATGGTCTGTTAAGTAAAAATAAATATTAAAAGATTGTACTTGTTATTTTCAAAAGGGTAGGGGAGGGATTTCTGATCAGTGTTTATCTGGGAATTGCGTGTTGTGGGGCTGGGTTTTCATTGATTGGAGCGAGGCTCGTGAGCCACCAACTGTGGGAGTGGGGCGTCTCATCTTGGGTCACCAGCTGTGGGAGCGGGGCGTCTCATCTTGGGCCACCAGCTGTGGGAGCGGGGCGTCTCATCTTGGGCCACCAGCTGTGGGAGTGGGGCGTCTCATCTTGGGCCACCAGCTGTGGGAGTGGGGCGTCTCATCTTGGGCCACCAGCTGTGGGAGTGGGGCGTCTCATCTTGGGCCACCAGCTGTGGGAGCGGGGCGTCTCATCTTGGGCCACCAACTGTGGGAGTGGGGCGTCTCATATTGGGCCACCAACTGTGGGAGCGGGGCGTCTCATCTTGGGCCACCAGCTGTGGGAGTGGGGCGTCTCATCTTGGGCCACCAGCTGTGGGAGTGGGGCGTCTCATCTTGGGCCACCAGCTGTGGGAGCGGGGCGTCTCATCTTGGGCCACCAACTGTGGGAGTGGGGCGTCTCATCTTGGGCCACCAACTGTGGGAGCGGGGCGTCTCATCTTGGGCCACCAGCTGTGGGAGTGGGGCGTCTCATCTTGGGCCACCAGCTGTGGGAGCGGGGCGTCTCATCTTGGGCCACCAGCTGTGGGAGTGGGGCGTCTCATCTTGGGCCACCAGCTGTGGGAGCGGGGCGTCTCATCTTGGGCCACCAGCTGTGGGAGCGTGGCGTCTCATCTTGGGCCACCAGCTGTGGGAGTGGGGCGTCTCATCTTGGGTCACCAACTGTGGGAGTGGGGCGTCTCATCTTGGGTCACCAGCTGTGGGAGCGGGGCGTCTCATCTTGGGTCACCAGCTGTGGGAGCGGGGCGTCTCATCTTGGGTCACCAGCTGTGGGAGTGGGGCGTCTCATCTTGGTCACCAGCTGTGGGAGCGGGGCGTCTCATCTTGGGCCACCAGCTGTGGGAGTGGGTCGTCTCATCTTGGGCCACCAGCTGTGGGAGTGGGGCGTCTCATCTTGGGCCACCAGCTGTGGGAGCGGTGCGTCTCATCTTGGGCCACCAGCTGTGGGAGCGGGGTGTCTCATCTTGGGCCACCAGCTGTGGGAGTGGGGCGTCTCATCTTGGGCCACCAGCTGTGGGAGTGGGGCGTCTCATCTTGGGCCACCAGCTGTGGGAGTGGGGCGTCTCATCTTGGGCCACCAGCTGTGGGAGTGGGGCGTCTCATCTTGGGCCACCAGCTGTGGGAGTGGGGCGTCTCATCTTGGGCCACCAGCTGTGGGAGTGGGGCGTCTCATCTTGGGCCACCAGCTGTGGGAGTGGGGCGTCTCATCTTGGGCCACCAGCTGTGGGAGTGGGGCGTCTCATCTTGGGCCACCAGCTGTGGGAGTGGGGCGTCTCATCTTGGGCCACCAGCTGTGGGAGTGGGGCGTCTCATCTTGGGCCACCAGCTGTGGGAGTGGGTCGTCTCATCTTGGGCCACCAGCTGTGGGAGTGGGGCGTCTCATCTTGGGTCACCAGCTGTGGGAGTGGGGCGTCTCATCTTGGGTCACCAGCTGTGGGAGCGGGGCGTCTCATCTTGGGCCACCAGCTGTGGGAGTGGGGCGTCTCATCTTGGGTCACCAGCTGTGGGAGCGGGGCGTCTCATCTTGGGCCACCAGCTGTGGGAGTGGGGCGTCTCATCTTGGGCCACCAGCTGTGGGAGTGGGTCATCTCATCTTGGGCCACCAGCTGTGGGAGTGGGGCGTCTCATCTTGGGCCACCAGCTGTGGGAGTGGGGCGTCTCATCTTGGGTCACCAGCTGTGGGAGTGGGGCGTCTCATCTTGGGTCACCAGCTGTGGGAGTGGGGCGTCTCATCTTGGGCCACCAGCTGTGGGAGTGAGGCGTCTCATCTTGGGCCACCAGCTGTGGGAGTGAGGCGTCTCATCTTGGGCCACCAGCTGTGGGAGTGAGGCGTCTCATCTTGGGCCACCAGCTGTGGGAGTGAGGCGTCTCATCTTGGGCCACCAGCTGTGGGAGTGAGGCGTCTCATCTTGGGCCACCAGCTGTGGGAGTGGGGCGTCTCGTCTTGGGCCACCAGCTGTGGGAGTGGGGCGTCTCATCTTGGGCCACCAGCTGTGGGAGTGGGGCGTCTCGTCTTGGGCCACCAGCTGTGGGAGTGGGGCGTCTCATCTTGGGCCACCAGCTGTGGGAGTGGGGCGTCTCATCTTGGGCCACCAGCTGTGGGAGTGGGGCGTCTCATCTTGGGCCACCAGCTGTGGGAGTGGGGCGTCTCATCTTGGGCCACCAGCTGTGGGAGTGGGGCGTCTCATCTTGGGCCACCAGCTGTGGGAGTGGGGCGTCTCATCTTGGGTCACCAGCTGTGGGAGTGGGGCGTCTCATCTTGGGCCACCAGCTGTGGGAGTGGGGCGTCTCATCTTGGCGTAAACCTTCTAGCATTAAGTGTCACGTCTGGTTATCATCATATATATGTTGCTGGTCTAACCAAATTCACTCCTCCACTGCCTTAATCACTATTTCACAATCCTACTGAATCTTTGCTTCATCATCTAAAACCTATTATGACATTCCTTCTGAATTATCTTTACATCAGTTAATGTGTGTCCTGCGGTGTTGTAGTGTTTGTGTTGGTTGTTGTGGAGTTGGTCACGTGTTGGAGCCGGCAACCCGCACCGCTAACTGTACCTGCGGTCTGTGGCTGCTGCCGGCTAAGCTTCTTACATCACAATGGCTTCACTGTGTCGCCGCTCATCGCCTTCCCCCCGGTCTTCTGACGAACCTCCTGGCTGGACGGTCCTTTGTGGGTGTTGCGTGGTTGATTGAGAGAGTTGTCATCCGTGCGTCAGCCAGAACCGGCGGGTTGGGTGACTGTAGAGCAGCCATAGGGATTGCTGGTTGGTTCTCACGCTTCATCACTGTACCAGTTATCAGTCGTCACACGAGTCCTGGCTGTTGGTGCTCGTGTGGTGTACTCGCCTCGGTGTGAGAGGCGAGATGTATGAGCCATAGTCAAGTGAAGGAGCGTCCAGGTGAGGGTGTAGGGTGGCGTACCTGTCCTTAGTGGTGGTGCGGGTTAGTGGCCTGGGCGGTACTGGACCCACAAGAGGGTCTTCTACTTCCTTCCTGACCGCACCTTACCCCCTCTTCCTCCCCCCTATCTCCTCCTCGTCTTCCCCCCTATTACCACACCCCCCTCTCGTCTTCCCCCTCCCTCCTCCCGCAGCCTGAGGTGGCCAGGTTGTAGTGGCGCGAGTGAACAGTGAGTGGCTGACAGGTGTGGTGGCGGGGTGTGTTGCTGGCTGTCTGGAACACCTCTGTGACGTTGCGTGCGACAGTGTTGCAAGCCGTTCGTGGCGTGTGTTGGGAAACTTGAGTGTCGAGTGCTTGAGTGGTGAACACAGATACACAAAGCATTGTGTATACCTAATACGAAACAAAGGTAAACATGATACGCACGGAATGCGAGTGAAGGAGGATCTGGATTTACGTGCCGTCTGCGTTACCAGGAGTCGAGAGGGTGAGTAACAGTGACAACGTTGCCAGGAACTGAATCTGTCTTGAAATGCTGGTGTAAACGTGTTAATACAGTGCTCGACATGTTCTGTGTTGCTGTTCTATGCTGTTCTACAACTTGTTTGTAGATCAAGGCCACTATGATGTACACGGGGCGAGGGTGTGGCGACTTACGGGGTGTTCGCCAGGGGCCGCATTCATGAAACAGTTAAGTACTTACGAACCAGGGGCCAGATTCACGAAAGCACTTACGCAAGCACTTACGAACGTGTACATCTTTCTTCAATCTTTGACGGCTTTGGTTACATTTATTAAACAGTTTACAAGCATGAAAACTTCTCATTCAACTGTTGTTATTGTTATAAACAGTCGTCTGGTGCTTTGGAGCTCATTAACTGTTTAATAATTAGAAACAAAGCCTCCAAAGATTGAGAAAAGATGGACAGGTTCGTAAGTGCTTGCGTAACTGCTTTCGTGAATCTGGCCCCTGTACATTTTGTCTCCATCTCTGGGGTTTGTTTACATGTATTAAAGAGTGTGTGTGCTCCGAAGCACCAGCTGGGAGGTTGTGTATAACGACAACATTTGTTTGGGAAGTTTCGATGCTCGTAAAGTGTTTAATGAGTGTAAACACAGCCTCTAGAGAGTAAGAGAAGATGGACAGGGCTCTTCATTTGTAAATGCTTGTTGAATCTAGGACCAGATATGCAATTTCTCCAACTTTTGAATGGGGCTGTTATTGTGCAACAGTATGCCAGCCTAGAGAGCTCTCGTGTCGTGGAGAACAGCGTCACTGGTCTGGCATCTTGTTTAACACGTTCTTATTATCCAATCTGTTATTTTGTTCTTGCAGTTACTTCACCGCTACTTGACTGCTACTCTGTGTTCTTTAAGAGCAAGGTCTTCAAACATTATCCCCAAATCGTTGATATTGAATTTTTATTCTATACTCTGATTTGACTGTTTTATGTGTGACTTCCGATTTTATATTAAGTTTTTGTTTCGTGTCGCAGGAGTTGAACTTTATCTTTATTAAACATATTATTTTCTGTAGCCCATTGAAAGACCTGATTTACAGGTTTGCATTCTTTATATTGTCTATTATTGTACAAATAATTAGGGGAAGGGAGAGGAGAAGGTTAGAAAGGGAGAAGGAAGGGAATTATCAGGAGAAAGCACCAAGCCATTACAACTATATCGCCCTTGGAAGGGGTCGGGATTAAGGATTTAGTGATCGATCGTCCACAATTGAAACCTATCTAGGTTAGAATGTTGTTTATGCTCGCTTCTCCTTTTAAAGACAGGCGATGGCGTTCGAACCCCACCGACGGCACGTTACCTTAG
>WNGS01164858.1:9549371-9597527 GCA_020271785.1 Procambarus virginalis | reverse complement strand
AGTGTTCGTCCTCGGCCCGTAGACGAGAGACGAGCCACACAAAGGTGCACATGGAAGCTGCTTGAAGGTCAGGTGCCTGTCTTGCTTGCACAACCAGCAATATATTGGATTAAAAAAAGGACGGTGACTGTAAAACCATAAGAAACACTGCCAGCATCAAAGACGGGAGGTTTCATCAGGTATTATAATAAACTTAGCTGGCACTGGGTAAACTAGGAGAGGGGCCCTGCAATCAGTGCCAGATCAGCCAGGCTGTGATTGTTGTCTGTGTGTAGCCTTGGGAGCCGCAAGCAGCAGTAGCCTGGCTAACGAAGCGCCACCTAGGAAGCCTGGCGTAGTTTAGACTGGGAGAGGAGAGCTATCAAAAAGATACCAAAGGTAAATGGGAGTGTTAACAAATTTCGCGAAGAAATATTTTATAGTTTAAGGCGACGCTGTCGTTACCACCAGTGTTTTGATTGGGAGGTGTAGCGGTGTGAACACGGCCGAGCGCAAGGGTTGACAACATTGGAAAGGTGTTTTGACCAAGAGTGCAGTGTTGTTTCTGTGTGGAGGTGACGAACACACAGAGTGGCACAGTTTCTCATTCGCCCCGCATGCTCTCCAACGTTGTGGCGTCTGGCCTGGGGGGGTGGAGGCTCTTACCTCTCTACACACGCGGGAGTTTGGTCTAGAATGTAGGTTAGAAGCAGTCCGTGATAGGTATTTTTTTCTCTAACTCCTCTTCCCCACACTCCTTCGCCCCCACACACCACCCACACCTTCATCCCCCCCCCCCCCCCACACACCACCCTCCATCTACACACATTCATCAGCCTAGCTCCGATTCGGTATTTTAGGTCTGTGTGCCAGAGTTTGCCAAAAGCTTTCAGAAATGTCTCGAACCCTTTAGGCAAAGTCTGGCACACGGCCCAAAATACAAGATATCCAGCTAGAGCTTCCACAGAGATATAGTTACACACGCACGCACACGCACGCACGCACGCTTTATGACACAGAACAGCTAGGCTCGTATCGGCAACTACGTGGGGTTATCTTGAGGTTATTTTGAGATGATTCGGGCTTTAGTGTCCCCGCGCCCCGGTCTTTGACAGGCCTCCCCCCCAGGAAGCAGCCCGTGACAGCTGACTAACACCCAGGTACCTATTTAACTGCTAGATAACAGGGGCATAGGGTGAAAGAAACTCTGCCTATTGTTTCTCGCCGGCGCCCGGGATCAAACCCGACCACAGGATCACAAGTTCAGTGTGCTGTCCGCTCGGCCGACCGGCTCTCGGGGTGATATAATAGAGCTGAAAAGGGGAGTACCACAAGGGAAGCTGCTTTTCACCCACGCTTTTTATAGTGTATACAGCTTGACGTGTCCCTTCCTACCCCCCTACATGATTACATCGCGTACACCAACATGGCCAACAAACACTATCTTGCTACCTCTGATACCATTTTTAGCGACTCGTTCGCTCCATTGAGGACACTGTGAGGGCGTGTTTCTTTGAGTAATCCCATATTTGTAACGGTAACCAACACACACGTCTCTCACTGAGGTATGGTTGGGGGGATTATTTTGCTCGGTATGTTGTGCATGTGTAGTTATATAATATTGGGGTAGGGGCCCTGCCATTCCCTGCCCAGTCCTGCCCGTCCTGTCCCGTCCTGCCCAGCCCTGCCCAGCCCTGCCCTGCCCAGTCCTGTCTGCCCATCCTGCCCAGCCCTGCCCGCCCTGCCTCTCCACCCTCCATCCTGCCCAGCCGGCCCAGTCCCTGCCTCCTGCCTGCCCAGCCCTGCCCCTCCAGTCCTGCCTCCTGCCAGTCCTGCCCAGCCCTCCCAGCCCTGCCATCCCTGCCCAGCCCTGCCCAGCCTGCCTCCCTGCCCAGCCCTGCCACCTGCCCAGCCCTGCCCAGCCCCTGCCCAGTGCGGGTGCTGCGTGTTGTTCAGGAGTGGGCACCAAGACTCGCCCCCAGTACGTGTGCTGGCACATGTGCTCGGGCAACCCACATAAACAACCGCGAGATGTGTAAATATTATACTTCTGGCGTGCTCGCCCAGCACCTACACCACGGCACCTAATTTGTCATGATTTCGGGGCTCAAACTACCAAGCCCGTCCTCACCCAGGCCTCCTGGTTGCTGGACTGGTCAACCAGTTTGTTTGACGCGGCTGCTGTAGCTGACGTATGAATCACAGCCTGGTTGAAAGTATCCTTTGGGAGGTGTTTATCCATTCTCTCTTGAACACTGAGGGGGGTGGCCAGTTATGTCCCTTATGTGTAGTGGAAGCGTGTTGAACAGTCTCGGGCCCTCTGATTTGAAGTTTCTCTCTCAGAGTCCTGTTGCACTCTTTGCTTTTAACAGGGGTATTGTGCACATTGCCCATGCCTTCTGGTCTCATGTGATGATATTTCTGTGTGAAGGTTTGGAACCACCCCTCTGTATTTTCCAACGTAAATATTATGTATTTCTCCCCTGTGCTCTAAGAATACAGATTTAGCTTTTAGCGGTCCCAATAGTTAAGATGTTTTACTGAATGGATTCTAGCAGTAAAGGATCTCTGCACGCTGCGATGAGTCACAAATAACATGGCTGAAGTATGTGACCAGTCCACAACACTAAAAAAAATGAAGGGACGGCGACGTTTCGGTCGGCTCCTGGCCATTCTCAAGTCGATTGTAACTTAAGATCGAATTAGTCTTGTGATCTCTGCACGCTTTTCATGTCACATTCTTTCTCCAGCTTTGAAAGGTCTGTCATTGGTATAACATATTCCCTCCGACGAGCACTAGCGTCCTTCAAGAGTATCATCCTCGGTATATAGCTCTAGTGTGAAAAGGTTCTTATTGTTATCCAACCTGTCATTTTTCTTTGCAGTTGTGACGGTTACTTTATTGTGTTCTTTAAAGGTCTTCGTTCTACTTTAGTAAGTGTTGTTCTCAGTCGTTCGTATAGACGAAGGCAGCTGTGTGTCACTAAGTGTTGTGCGTGTTGGTACGATCCGTCCTAATGTTTAGATAGTAATATTTGTAACTATGTGGACCATCGTACATACATTGACGTAAGGAACAGTTACATAAAACAATTGAGAAATTAACTTTAGAGTCTGGAGAGCATTTAACTAAAAAAAAATTAAATATTCCTAGGCCTATTATAACAACACAGATGTAATATATATTAGCTCTGATGGCTTGTATTAGTCCTAAGATGGTTAGGTTTATTAGCGACATAAATACAAAACCTTTCCTGTTTGTCCAAATTCACTCTTACCAAATTCTACTTTGTTGTTGTCCATTACGTCAGTATACGTGTGATGGTCCACAGCGTTATTAGAGTATTATGTAAAGAGGAGGACGATATGGCTGGTGTTGTGTGGTGTGGGCGGACACGCCCGCCCGCCCGCCTGTGCACGTTGTTGGCTGATAACGGCACCGGCTTCTGTGTTTCTTAGCGGCGCCAAACCCCATCTTTCCCTCCCCCTCTCACCATCCTTTTCCTCCCCCCTTCCTCCCCCAACCCCTCATTACCTGCCTGTCTGTCTGTCTGTCTCGTACCTGTCAGATCACTCATCTTGAAACACAGATTGCAGTTAAATCTTCTCATGACACCCGTCATGCCACCCACTGGGCCACCCGTCAAGCCACCCACTGCGACACCCGTCATGCCACCCACTGCGCCACCTATCTGGCACAAGCCACTGTGCCACCCAGTGATGGAGGGGGGCCCTGTTGGCCTCCCCCCCCCCCATCCTTTTGGTGCTGTTATTGTGGAGACCATTGTTGTTGCTGCTGTTGGAGGGTGACCTGTTGTCCCCCTTGGAGCTGCTGCTGTTGTAATCTGTTCGCCTTTCCCCCTTGATAGTGGTGCCGGAGGGGGACGTGTTACCTCCCCTCCCTTCCCCTTAGTACTGGTGAAGTGAGGGTAGTGGTGACGGGCGCCTGGGCCTTGGCGGGCTCTCAGCTGTCTCTCACTCACGCATCGCGCGCTTAATACTTTCTCCATTTCGACGTTACTTTATTAAATTTAATCTTTCAACCCCCGAAGCAATTTTATTCAGTGTTTGAAATACACTTTAGACAGTAGAGCGGTTCACCCCAGGAGTGGACACTCGTGTTACACGTGTTGTTTCTGCCGGGAGGGAATTACCAGGGGGAAAGCGCCAAGCCATTACGACTGTATAGCACTAGGAAGGGTCAGGATAACGACTTGGGATGGGTCGGGAAAAAAAGTAGAATGGTGCTCAACCACTTGGAGGGTCCGGGATTGAACGCCGACCTGCATGAAGCCAAACCGTCGCTCTACCGTCCAGCCCAATGTGTTTTGCCAGGACCTGGAGGTTATGAGCCGTGTGGCAGCTGGGTAGACCTCAGTTCGAAGACCTCTGCCATCGACTAGAGTCAGCAGTTCCCAGTTATCACCGCAAGTCATTAAGCAATACGTTAGAGGCCATACAGTTCAACAACGCAAGCTGCCATGGAATTTTGAGGCAGCTGATTTTAAAACCTTCCACGTACATAACGTGTGAAGTCTTTCCTGGCAAATGACTGTGGAGGCGTTGCCTGGCCGGATACCGAACTCGGCCCCTTGTGTTCTGTCTCTAGCACACTCGCCTCACAAGCAGGAGGACGAAGGGGAGGGTGGCGCCGAGTACAGTTCCAGTGTTCGGGCCCAGTTGTCCACCAGGCAGTAATTGAGGACCTGGATATAAAAACGATTGGTTGGTGATGATGATGATTATGATTCAGCTACTGGGAGCAAGCAGTTCAAAGTAGCACGGGCTATGGTGAGCCCGTAGTGAAACTTACCTGGTACAGGAGCGTGGCTGTACTCTGGTTGGTTGGTGAGGTTCTGGGGAGCTTGTCTGGATTGTACCTGGAGTGGATTCTGGGAGTTCTATTCAAGCCAGGCTTGGGGCCAGGCTTGGCCCATCCTCCCGTTTAATACTACATTTTGTAAATATTTACACCATAGTACAAAATTGACGTAAAAGGCAATTAGATAGTAGAATTTGACAATATTAGCTTTATAGTCCGTAAAAAGAAGCTAAAAAACTAACTTAAATATTCCTAGGCCTAGTATAGCTCTATATATATATATATATATATATATATATATATAATAATATATATATATTATATATATGTGTGGTGTGTATATCACGAATTAAACACGTGATTTAAAATGTGACAATATCAGATCACGGAGGAAAAATGAAACAGGATTTCCTTAAGTACTTTCGTATATTAATAACATCTTCAGAAGGAGTCCTTCTGAAGATGTATTAATATACGAAAGTACTTAAGGAAATTCCTGTTTCATTTTTCCTCCGTGGTCTGATATATATATATATATATCTTATATATATATATATATTATATATATATTAGGCCTCGGATAGTGTGTATTAGGCCTAGGAAGGTACTTTAGGTTAGTATGGTTGTTTTTGCAACAAATAAAATACAGAAATTTCCGGTTTGTCCAGATTCAATAGTAACGATTTCTATTATAATTGTCCAGTACGTCATATATATGTACTATGGTCCTCATCGTCACTATAAGTACTAACTAAACCAACCCGTCCTCAGACCCAGTCCATTCCATCCAGAGGTCGACCCCAAAGACGCATTCATCAATTGAACATGTTCATCCAAAATAGGAATTTTCTCAAATATAAATTAATATTAAATATCATCCAGTGCTATTTAGGCATCCGAGCTGGAAAAGTATACAGTGATACAAATTGTCACCATAGAATCAGTAAAGTATTTACACAACTGTGACAGCCTCGTAATATGTAAATATTCTTGAAGGTTAGGCTGCGACTGCGCTGAATAAAATGCGAACTTACTGGGGGGGGGGGGAGGGGGTAGGAGATAGGGCAGGACGTGCCACGTGAAGTGCAGAACTGTCATCGGCACAGAGAGACAGAGACCACTGTGTCAACATCAGAGGTTCACGACTCGCCAAAGCTTGAATTCTTAACGGTGATAAACAAATTTCCGTAGAAAGTGTGGAATTTACCGGGTTGTGATGGCTACTTTGTCTTGACGGGCCACTTACACAGCCTCATTGATCGGCCTTTCATTAAGGAAACCTATCATCTGGCCATAGTTACAAGATTATAAAAGACTCTTGAATTCGGCCACAAGGAACAAAGGTAAATGTGCTAAATAAGCTCTTAGTCTTCTATAACAGACTCATTAAGCAGCTGTGTAAATATTTCTCACAAAGTCGACCGTTTAACCCAAGAGACATCAAGCGACATGGGTCAGACACGGTAGGAATCAAGGCATGTGGAACGGGTTTCATATCATAAGAGCGACGTAAGGAATATAGTCGATGCTCCTGCTGCTGCCATCAATAGTTAGGAAATACAAGGTGGAGGTGTTTTATTCGCCCGCTTCCACAGCCAGACGATGCTTCTCTGAGTGTCCTCTGTAGGCCTGCCCGAATCCAGACTCTTTCTGGATGTCCATTTCCCAGGTGAAGGTCGTGTTTCCAGCTTCTGACTTTGGAGTGTCCATCTTAACTGCATCACCTCCCTCCCTCTCCGAATTAGTCCCTGGTGAAATGCCTCAAACAAGCATTGTGTCTTAGAAAAACGCTTCTTTCCTGGCTGCCATTCCCCCCCCTCTCCCGTGCACCATCCCCCCCCATCATCCCACCCCCCTCCTCCCTCCCTCCGTCCCTCACCCGGACGTTACTTACGCATGATTCATGACTCACTGTCGGCTATTTATACAATCTTCAATTCTTGCCGCCAAGTTGGGCACACGTACACACTCACGTTGATGTTGTGCCTCCTGCCATTCATCAGTATCCGCTCATTCGTCATGATCACTCAAGTGGAGTGGTGGGGGCAGCAGGGGACGCGTATATCTGGCAATGCAACACCGGCCTCCGGTTGCTGCAATGGACCTCGCCGCCTGCTCTTGTTGCTTCTGGTTCGTGTGTTGACTCTTGCTTCACCGTTTTTGTCGTAGGAGTTTGTCTGTCCTACGACAAGTAGGACGTAGTGTCGTAGTCTGTTTGTCGCTATCGTTGCAATTTTAGGTTGTTGCTTGGTAATGTTTGGTTGACGTTGGTGGTGGTTGACGTTGGTGGTGGTTCACGTTGAAGGGTTGTAATTGGTGCCTTGTCCGCCACTGTGCCCAAGACTATGTCGTGTCGAGGGTCTCTGTGGACTGTGTATATATAATCGGAAGACGATTTAGTTTTGATGCCAAGTGAAAGTTTTTTTTCTGGCCCCCTCCCCCCCCCCCCGGTATTGTATTTAATGTACATACACTATGTTGTCTGTATTAACAGAGAGAGTTTCAGCTGTTTGGCTCCACCGCTCGGTCAAGTGTTGCCTATTACAATGGCTTGTAGGCTTACAGACCGCCACACCTACTTTGTTTTCTGGTACATTCTATTAGTTTACTGTTCGTATACTGAAGAATGTTTTCCTATGGCTCATCTGCGTTACTGATTTCCAGCCATGCATTATACTATTTACCTCGTGTTAAATATTTCGCTGTAGTCCCTTCGCCAATGCCTCTGAGAATCTTTTATGTTGTGATCATGGTCTTGTCTCTTAGCATTGTGAGGTGTAGCCCCTTCAACCTTTTTTCATAGCTGAGCCCCATTAAGTGTGTGGAGAAAGTTTATAGGAAACCTTCTCAATTTTGCTGCTTTAGCAAGTGCTGTTAAGCCTTCTCTGATACTGGCCTAGGTCCCAAATTGGCTCGGTAAAATAACAACATACTGGAGTGAACGATATGGAAGGAAATGCAAAACAGAGCCAGTGAAGAGCAGAGGTGCCATAGGCACAACCGGAGAACATTGTGTGAACATCAGAGGTCCGCGGTTGTTCAACATGCCGCCAACAAGTGTTAAAAAATATTGCCGGAACAGAAGCGGAATTCTTCAAGAAAAACCTGGACAGTTTTCTGGAAAAGTGTCAGAAGAACTGGGTTGTAATGGATATGTAGGTATGTGGGTCGCCCCAAGACACAGCTTGTTGAACCAAGCTTTCACAGGTCAAGCCTGCCGAGTAGAAAAACTCTCAGAACCCCATCCAGGTACAATCCAGGTAACATAGTGTTGTAAATATATGTTTATATTGTGTTTATGGTGATAATGCAGGAATCTCCCAGACGGATCCACACTACTGGTACAGCATGAGGAGGTGCAAGTGTCATGTGTTAGTCAGGTATAACAATTTGTTGTAATAAACTTATAACTTGATATTGCTACGATAAATTAGAATGCAGGTTCGTGTCACAATGTGCTTACATGGGTGCCACAAGCTGCTTCCATCTTGGCGTCGGGGGTCACTCACAACGGCTCAGTGAGTGCCCAACATGCGTCTTGCTGGACGTCTCAAGCTTCTGGTCAAGAATTCTGACGCCACTCCACCCGACGTCAAGTATGGTCACCCCAGCAGGCGTGTTACAATCCCAGGAATGCTAGGGCTTTTTGGGGGAATCCCATCTTGAGTGGACTCTAGTAGTCTAGTCAACAAGTTTCTCGACAACTTACTCGACGCATTAGGGTGATGCGGATACGCTCAGATCGTAACGTCTTTCCTGTATATTATTAAGTAATATCAGTCACTATCGGTGAGTTATAAAGGATGGACACTAACGTGATATCCAGTCCTCTTCCTGATGCAGTTCGAGATAGACTGCCGAGTATATACATGTTGCTGTTGGTTTAGATTCAGCTACTGGAAACAAAAAGTTGCAAGTAGCACGGGCTATGGTGAGCCCGTAGTGGACTTACCTGACACAGGAGCGGGGCTGTAACTGATGGAGTATATATAGAGTGGTATTTTTATATCATACTGGGCACCTCTGGGTATCCTTGGTGCCCAGAGGTACTCAGAATACTCTCCCTCTGCCACCTCCTCCCCCCCCCCATAACCAGTTATCACTGGCAATTAATGGTGAAGTGGTTATGGGACTGTGTACGCCAGTGGGGAGGGGGGTGAGCCCTGGTGATGTAAGTTCGAACCCTAGTCGGGTCATTGAGTCCGTTCTTAAGTGATATAATATATATAATACAGTGTATGGGGTGTATACATAGACCCTATACAGTGTATTATGGTGTGCGTGTGTATATAACACACTTGCATATAGTCCTGGGGACCCCGAGGACTATATGCTGGGTCCCCAGGACTTGCATATAGTCCTGGGGACCATTCAGGCTTGTTCGCATATACATTATATATATATATATATATATATATATATATATATATATATATATATATATATATATATATATATATATATATATATTATAATATATTTATTTATTTCTGAGGACGTCAGAATGTATTAGTTAAGACCCGCAGCTTCGGCAGAGAGAATAAAATATTGGCGACTGTGATCACGTTGCTATACAGATAAATGTCTCAACTTCTGCAAGAAGGAATGACTGTGCAATATGCGTCCAGGGAGAAGGGAAGCTCTCACAATGGTCCCGAAAGTGCTGTTTCACGCGGCTTTATGTAAACATCGTCAAAATTAGCAGCAAACGGAAAACTTGGGGAAAATTAGAGTAAAACGGAAGCGATCACCCTTAGTGGCACGTCAACCAGTCCACGTGACACACACACACACACACACACACACACACACACACACACACACACACACACACACACACACACACACACACACACACACACACACACACACACACACACACTCCCAACAATGGGAGCCCGAGCAGCTCCCATTGTTGGAAGGGGTTACCCTAGATGAAAGACTATCAGATATAGAGGTGACAGTGGAGGAGGTAATGAAACAGTTGACAACTCTAGATGCATCTAAAGCAGTAGGACCAGACAAAGTATCACCGTGGATACTAAGAGAAGCAGCGCAGGCCCTCAGGGTGCCTCTGGCAATAATCTTTAATGAGTCACTTATGTCGGGAGAATTGCCCAGTTGCTGGAAGAAGGCAAATGTCGTGCCGATCTTCAAGAAAGGCGATAGGGAGGAGGCACTTAACTATAGACCTGTATCACTGACAAGCATCCCCTGTAAAATACTGGAAAGAATAATTAGGCTACGACTGGTTGCACACCTGGAGAACATTAGATTTGTGAACAAGCATCAACATGGGTTCTGGACAGGGAAATCGTGCCTAACAAACCTTCTGGAATTCTATGATAAAATAACGAGGATAAGACAGGACAGAGATGGTTGGGCAGACTGCATATTTCTGGACTGCCAAAAAGCCTTTGATACAGTACCGCACATGAGACTGCTATTCAAACTCGAGAGGCAGGCGGGGGTAGGGGGAAAGGTCCTAGCATGGATAAGGAACTACCTAACAGGAAGGAGCCAAAGAGTTACGGTAAGGGGCGAGAAGTCGGACTGGCGAACAGTAACAAGTGGAGTACCACAAGGATCGGTGCTGGGACCAATTCTATTTCTTGTATATGTTAACGACATGTTTACGGGTGTAGAGTCCTACATGTCGATGTTTGCGGATGACGCAAAGTTGATGAGAAGAGTTGTGACAGATGAGGATTGCAGGATCCTCCAAGAGGACCTGAACAGGTTGCAGCGATGGTCAGAGAAATGGCTACTGGAATTCAACACGAGCAAATGTAAAGTTATGGAAATGGGACTAGGAGATAGGAGACCAAAGGGACAGTACACAATGAAGGGGAACAGCCTACCTGTGACGACGCGCGAAAGAGACCTGGGTGTGGACGTAACACCTAATCTATCTCCTGAGGCACATATAAATAGGATAACGACAGCAGCGTACTCTACACTGGCAAAAGTTAGAACATCATTCAGAAACCTAAGTAAGGAGGCATTTAGGGCTCTTTACACTGCCTACGTGAGGCCAGTCTTAGAGTATGCCGCCTCATCATGGAGTCCCCATCTAAAGAAGCACATAATGAAACTGGAAAAGGTTCAGAGGTTTGCAACGAGACTCGTCCCAGAGCTACGAGGGATGGGGTATGAGGAGCGCCTGGGGGAACTATGCCTTACGACACTAGAAAGAAGAAGGGAGAGGGGGGACATGATAGGAACGTATAAAATACTCAGAGGGATTGACAGAGTGGACATAGACGAAATGTTCACACGGAATAGTAACAGAACGGGGGGACATGGATGGAAGTTAGAAACTCCCATCCTCTCAAGGAAAAGGTTCAGAGGTCCCATCCCAAATTATTATTCCCTTCCTAGTGCTATATAATCGTAATGACTTAGTGTTTTCTCTTACATATAATTAAACAAACAATTGCTACAGCGGGACAGGCTTGGTATTGTCTACTCGTATACATGCGCGCGCGCGCGCCCTGTGGCCGAGTACAGTGCATGCATCCACCTGCATGCCCTTGTGTATGTATATTTATGTGGCAGCTATTAATGCTTGTTTATCAAGCACTCATCCCAACCCCTTGCCCTGGGGGTCTGACCGTTAGCAACCTGATGCTGTGGGCGTCTGCCTGGTTGGCGTGGAGGGCGGTAGGGGCGCCTCATCTCCTCCTCAATCACTCGCCCTTCAAGCACAACCCTTCCCCACCTCTCTGGTGTGTTTGGCAGCGCACTTGAGGGCTTCCCTCCCGTGCACGAACTGATTAAATGCACGAGTCTTGCTGCCTGAGGAACATGTAAGGGGGGGGGGGTACCTGGTGGTGACGTACCATGAGGCAAGCATTACCCTGTGTGAGGGGCCAGGGGGGGGGTACCTCGTGGTGACGTACCATGAGGCGAGCATTACCCTGTGTGAGGGGCCAGGCAGGCCAAGAAAGGAGAAACATCTACTACAGTAAATGACACAGAGCAATAGACACGATAGATACACTCGGCAAGATGTGATGAAGAACCAGGAACTTCTAAGCTGACAATTGGGACAACTTTCGACAACGTAGACAATGTATAACATCATCCACAGCATATGTACACATATGCTGTGCAACACTAACGTACGTGCAACACTAACGTGGAACCCCCTCTCAAAAATGCACTACTACAAGGAACACTTAGAAAATGCAGAGGTTTCCTAATCCCAAATTTGTTAATTGTTTTAATTAAATTTTGCCCCCAGGGGCAAGTTTATTAGGCAGCGTCACTCACCCTGTGAGTGGATCACCGCCATAGCAGCATGTACAACACTCCCCAATAGGAAGAAAACCCGCTGGGTTGTTCATCCTGTCACTTGTACCCAGACACAGCTGGGACTTGCTTAACTGTCTCAAATGAACAGCTTCTCAAACAAGAAGATTAACATTCGTCAACCCTGAAAATCTTAAGTTATCTTCCGGGTGCAAAATGGGGGAATCTTTTGATAAGAGTATCTGTACTTGACAATTGTATTTTCCTAACTCAAACATTGTGGGTTTTTTTATTTTTCACATATTTCTAATGTGTCTCAGATGTCCACATTCTCGTAGCTAGTGGTCAAGGCGGTGTCCGTCACTCCCAGGACAGAAGAAAACGTATATATGATGGTTAGCATTGTAAATGTGTGGCCACGTCTGTGGTAGGAAGGAAAAAAACATTCTGCAGCTCAGCTGTTCAACTGTTGTTTCCATTCCAAATCTCTATGGATATAATCCCAAAATTGAAGGGACAGAGCTATTGTGCCACCTGTTCTCGGCCCAGGCTCGTTAAGCTGTCGCAGTCCCCCATGACGCATGTATACATTTTACCGTATTATGTATGCAAAATAAGTTTGTTCTCGTGTATAAATTAAAATTATTATTCTGTATATTAAAGCTCTATGTATAGTTAGCCGTAGATTAAGTTCATCTGGCGATTATTTGTATTTGAAGTACGTGGGTGAAGCATTTACAGCGCTGCCATTCGAACAGTGGTCGTCAGCGAAGCACTGTTCGTGAATATGCTCGAACGTCATCAGTTGTGAGTTTTCTAAAGTGTATTTCATTCATAAACGGGGTTTGGCGGGTGAATTAACGACCATTTGGCCTTTGTTGACGAGGACGGGCTATATAGCGACAGACTGAGGGATTTGAATATAATGACGCGAGAAGGACATGATCCAAACATATTATATTCCGAGGTACCGATGCAAGAAGCGGTGTTCAGGTTGAGTAACAACGCCGTGGGCTCCCTGGGCCTGCGTGGAGGCTACACCCGCTGCCTGATGGATCCCAGGAGAGACTTCTTGTTGATTTAGATTTAGCTACTCCAAACGAAAAGTTCCAAGTAGCACGGGCTATGGTGAGCCCGTAGTGGACTTACCTGGCACAGGAGCGGGGCTGTAACTTGGAGAGACTTCTGTGTTCGGACAGCGAGTAAATCCACTTAGATCGGGAGATATTAGTAGCCAACTCCATCCATAGTTTTAAAAACACATGTGACAAGGAACAAAGAAATCGAGTGTCATTACATTAGAATTAAGAATAATGTATTAGCGTTAAAATAAATACCAGTAGTTGAAAAAGGGGTGGGGACCCAAGAGCTGACGCTTGATCCTGCAATCACAGTTTGATAACGACTATTAGATTAGAATTCAAACACGCTCTAAATTATTCTCACTGCGCTGTGTTTGGTTTATAGAAATATTGTGTTGATGAAGAAAGCAAAACTGTAGAGAACCTTGAGTGGCGCCCTTGAGGTAAGCCTCATAGCTGCTACTGGTTATTGTGGTGATGGTGCTACTGGTTGTTGTGGTGGTGCTGCTGCTGATTGTGGTGGTGGTGATTGTGATGGTGGTGGCGGCTTGATGTAAACACGACACGAGACGCGGGGATCCTCAGGGCCGCGGCTCTCATAAATATGTTTTTAACTTTAGAATTTTTGATTAGCTCAAAATAGGAATAGTGATGGTTGGATATGTGTGGCTATGTATGTCTCGTATTCTGCATGTGTGTGTATATGAGCTAGTATGGGAATGGCTTAGTTTTAAGTGTTGCATATCGTTAGCCATTACCCCAGTTACACGTGTCTGACACCTGTCAAACTCAGCAGTGTTGAGCAGGTGTTACTGATCGTAGGCTCCAGACCAGACAACACCCGCGGTGCCACTCGGAATGGAACTATCAGAGGAAAGCGCCAAGCCATTACGACTATATAGCACTTGGAAGGGATCAGGATAAGGATTTGGGATGGGACGGAGGGGAAAGGAATACTATCCAACCACTTGGACGGTCGGGGATTGAACGCCGACCTGCATGAAGCTCCATTGGTACAGATGCAACACACTGCTCAGTCTAGGAGGGCTGGTCAAAGACTGGGCCGCGGAGGACGTTGATCCCCGAAATCAACGCAAGGTCTACTATATTCGTCCAAACTCTGGCTAAATTAAAGAGGTCCACCCTGTGTATCATGGGAAGAAAACCCTCCCCCATCAGGAAAAAGGTGTGCGTGGAGGGTAATAGGAATTGATGGAGAGTTGTTGTTTAAGATTCGCTACCTGGAACAAAAAAGTTCCAAGTAGCACGGGCTATGGTGAGCCCGTATGATGGAGAGGTAAAATGAGGTTAGGGGCTATTCATGCCCGTGCCACCTCTAGGGGTGACTTAATCTTTGTCTATCATGAATGAGGTGAGCGCTGGGTGGAGAGGGGTGTTGCAGGGTGCTCCCAGGTGACGGGTTGCCTTGTTCAAGATCTTGCTGAACTACTTGGGCTCTAGTTTATTGCAGACATTTATATCTCAAGGATGAAGGTGAATGAGAGGAAAATGGTGGATATAATTAGTGAGGCGTGTCACTGAGGGAGGAGAGCTGCGTGGAGGGATGATGTTATGTAGTTTACAAACTCTAAACATAATTATGTCCGCCCGTCTATCCTCCCAAGACGCCCGCCTGCCGTCCCAATCCAGCCGCCCGCCTGCCGTCCCAAGCCAGCCGCCCGCCCGCCGTCCCAAGCCAGCCGCCCGCCCGCCGTCCCAAGCCAGCCGCCCGCCCGCCCGCCGTCCCAAGCCAGCCGCCCGCCCGCCCGCCGTCCCAAGCCAGCCGCCCGCCCGCCCGTCCCAAGCAAGCCAGCCGCCCGCCCGCCCGCCGTCCCAAGCCAGCCGCCCGCCCCCTGCCGTCCCAAGCCAGCCGCCCGCCCGCCCGCCGTCCCAAGCCAGCCGCCCGCCCGCCCGCCGTCCCAAGCCAGCCGGCCGCCCGCCCGCCCGCCCGCCGTCCCAAGCCGCCCGCCATCAAAACGCTTAGATTCTTGCTAGATGCCAGAGGCACTTAAATCAGCAGCTGCAGCCCAACTCCACAAGGGAGGCAGTAATGGCCAGAACAAGGTAGACTGGTCGTACATTTCCTAGAGAAAAGGGAACTACATGACCAGTGTTAATACAGATTTAAAGCTGGAATACGCTCTCTATGACAAGATGGATTCCTACCTCTCTTTTTCGGGGACAGGAAGCCTGCTAGGCTTTCCGAGGTCTCCCTCCAGGCCCACTACTGACCTTCCCCGGGATGCATCCCACAACAGTTGTTTTACTCCCTGGTTCAAATCTGCTGTTAGGTAAGTAGCAGCATCAGGTGAAAGAGACGTGCCCAAACATCTCCGTCATCATAAATAGCGGCCAAATGTTCAGATACTCCAATTCATTTGTTAATCCAAACACGCTAACTCCACCTGTTTATGAATGAATGAATTATATGCATAAATCATCCCAATCAGCCTGTCCTCAGGCTAGGGTCGTGCAAGCGGCGGTCCCCCCCCCCCCCCCCAAGCGACGCATTCACCTATGTTAACGCTCTGCGTATTCACAATTGGTGTTTTCTCAAATAAAAGAATATATTATATGCTATAATGTTTAGTTAAGCCCAATTTAAGTTAAAATAGATGAGTAGGTTTTGTAGGCAATTATTAATATTTACAGTACGGGGATTCGAGCCGAAGGCGGGAACGAAGCATTGCTTGAACAAAAAGATACACGCGCAGCCCGTCCACACAAACAATGATCTAAAAGTGATTCCATGCACCCGCCAACCTCCCTGTTAATGAATGAAAACGGTTTACACACGACTCACAACTGATTTCGTCCGAACACTTCCGGAACAAGTGCTTCGCTGACGAATTTTATTCGAACCACAACGCTGTAAATGCTTCACCCACGTACTACAAATATAAATAATCGCCAAGAGAACCTAAACACCTAACCTAACCTATGCCTATATATGCACAATACGCTAATATACTATAATATTAATTTATATTTGAGAACATTCCCGTTTTGAATGAACATCATGTAAAAGTTTATGAATGTGTGTGTGACTTTGGCCGTTGTTGATGAGGACGCTGAAGTAATAACAGCCAAAGTGGGGAGAGGGATAGTACAACTAACTAGTGTTACGATGTCACAGTCTCTAGTAACACCACTCACTCCTTTTTGAGACTCAAAACTATATTTTATTTGTTAGGGCATTTTATTTTTGTAAAGCTTGTGGTTAAATGTACATTTTACTGGACAGTAAAGATGGCTCTCAATAGAGCGCTGTTGTCATTTTCGTCGCCATCTTCACACGTGACTTGTTTCAGCCAATGAGAGTCGTTAGGGAAGCACTATGCGATGACTGTCATACCTGTTTGGCCGTGACTCTGTTGGCTGACGTGAGTGAGTGAGTACGCCGAGCTCCGCGCCCCGCTACTCTTAAGGATTTCTCTACAGAGCTTGAACGAAGGTTTGTCTCTCTAGGTGGAGTAGGAACGATCTCAGGTGTTGGTAGAGACAGGAGCTCTATTCCTAATATTCTATTCACCTGGGCTGTATGGGTCTCGAACCGTGGGCTCCGTGCGTGTCAGGCCGACCCTCTATCGACTGGGCTATGGGCAGTCTTAAAAAGGAAAGTTTCCAGAAGCAGCATCCTGCTGCAAAACTGGAATTTTCGGCTTTTCCTTTTTTAAGACTGCTCATAGCTCAGTCCATAGAGGGTCGGCCTCACACGCGTCGTGTCCACAGTTCGAGACCCCAATTACATCACCCTAACCCCACTGAACTTTGAAGTAACCCTGAGATAGTATGTCCATGCATTCTGTACCAATCCTGATTCCTGGAATTCTATGTTCATCAAAAATTGCAAAACCACTGTCACAGGCACAGACCTTTTGAGCCCTCCTGTAATTGTCTGTTTTTTTCCTCTCTCCCTACCGCTCACAGGATGAGTATGGGGTGCACAATAACTAGCCGCCTCCGGCCGTAAAACTCTAAATCCAATCCAATCTGATGTAAATCAGGTCTTTCAATGGGCCACCAAAATGTTTAATAAGACAAGTTGAAGCTCCCCCAATCTGGAAAAATTAAAATATAGAAACATAATTGGGTTCTGTTGTGGAACAGAAACTAAATCTTCTCCGGGTTGACTCTTCCTGCTGTGAAGTAGAACCAAGACTATGTCAAGATAAAATTAATATTTGCGTTTATACGGCGCCATTAACCTCATAATTGAAACCTGAGAAGTTATAAATCAAGTTACCATTTGAATAAATAATATTTTGGATAAATTTATCATTATTTTCCGGGCTTTCGGGTCATTGACTTCTTATAAACCCTGGCGATGGCTGGTGTGAGAAAATGTGTGGATGCTAACGGACGGACTGCAAGTGTGTGGGAGGCAGTAGTTTGCCTCCCTCCCCTCCCTATGTATTAGCAGATCCCCTCCCTCACATCCCCTCCCAGGTGTTATAGTGCTCGCCCACACACTCCCACTTGAGTTATACGATCCCAAAGACTCCCCCCTGGGACCACCGCTCGCTAATTTTCCCCCGAGGTAAACACTGGCTGTTAAGAAAAGCCTTGATGGTGTCCCAGGGGCTCCACTTGAGCCAATACGGGCCCCGCAGTTCTCGCTGGTAAATAGTTAACACAAGACGGGGGTAGCGCCTGCTCTGCCTCTTGGCTTTATTGGTTTAAGTTAACCAGTGGAAGGTGTAGTCAAGCACTCGAGCTGCTGGTCTGCCATGGTGGTCAAATCTTGCTCACTTTCTCTTTCCCCCCCTCTTCCCGGAGAGCGTGTGTGTTAGATATAGATAGATAAATAATCGATAAAAAAGATAGATGTTGGCGTGTGTCTGTGTGTTGGCAACTAAGCTAAGCTTGCGCTCTCTTGTCAGGGAGCTCTGTGAGTGAGAGGTACGTAAATTCTTCACATGTATTTCAGCATGTATGTGTATAGATGGATATTGTGTAGCATTAACATAAACATACACCGATGCTTCCACACAAGTTTTGATGTTCTGTTTAAGGGTATTTTATTTTATTTTTGTATTTCACTTGAGAGGCGTGAGTGTTTCTTACCAATATTTCATCTTGGAATTATGTATGTGGGCTTGGTTTGCATCGATTGAATCTTGGACCACCAGCTGTGGGAGTGGGGCGTCTCACCTTGGGCCACCAGCTGTGGGAGTGGGGCGTCTCATCTTGGGCTACCAGCTGTCGGAGTGGGGCGCCTCATCTTGGGCCGCCAGCTGTGGGAGCGGGGCGCCTCAACTTGGAGTAATCTTTCTAACATTGGGTCCTTTAACATTTCGATGGTGTTCCACACCCTGATGGCTTGGTGCTGCAGTCTGATGTTTAGTGGCTGTATGTTCAGGAGTTCATGGAGCTCCTGGATTGTCTGATCATATGGTGGACGGTGTTTTGCTGCTCTTCTTAGCATCATCAATTGCGAGACATGTACCGGAGAGGTGTCATTAAGCTCAGTGGTCATCACACAGCCAATGATCAGCTGTGTCAGTTGTTGTTTCAGTAAAACAATAATCTATTGTGTGTGCCATATATCTATCAACTCGTTAGTATCGGCTCGTGTTAATGCCTACCTCACGCTCAGGAGATCACAGATACTTCCGTACACGAAACCGGTTTCCTGGGCGAGATGAGAGACTGGCGAAGCTTGGCAATTCTCTACACTTAAGTACTGTTGTTTTATTGATCATTTCTTTTATTTGGTTTCGAGAAAATTTGCGGGGGATTCAAGACATAATTGTTGAATTGATTGTACTGTCTGAAAGTTTCTCTGTCTGGGCTTAAGAGACCGGTTCTGATGATTGTTGCCGCCAGAGGCGGCTAGTTTGTTGTACACTCCCATACTTATCCTGTGAGCGGTTAGCGCAAAAAGAATTAGAGAGGGGGCAAAAGGTCTTTATCAAACCTCAACGGTGATAATTACATACAATTACTTAACAATTATGATGGGCTTTATCGCTAATACATAATTATTTGAACAATTCAATTTCTTTATTATGCACCCCATACCCATCCCGTGGGCGGTGGTGTAAAGGATTACAGAGGCACATATCGGTTTCAGGAACTGAACCCTCTAGTTCGTTTAGCTAAGCAAATAACAATTTTGACGCTAGTTACAAAATTATCAATGTTGTATACACATGTACACACCCTCATACATACATGTACATATATATATACGTAACACCATATACATACACATACATATCTAATCACTCACACAATACACACATCAAGAATCTTTTGTGTCACAAGTGACACAAAGAGGTGTCACAAGTGACACTACAAGAGGCTCACAACAGTCACTATACAAGGCACTTTACATCTATAGTGATCCCACAGTTACTAGTCTTGCTGAACACCCACCCAACTGGCGGCAGCTTTACAGTCATGTGCATGCATTACCGACAGTAAGCAATTTTGGATACTTCGCTATTTGAACAATGGAGACATTACAGTCATAGGAGAACTGCTGTTTGTTGAAATTAGTCTTCACAGTACATTACTTTTTCTTAATCTCATATCGGTTCTGGTTTTTAATTTCATCTCCCCCCCCCTCTCAATCCCCCCACTCATCCTCTTCGTTCCTCACTGCCCTTCCTTCCACATCCCTGCACCACTCCCTCATCCTCCTTCCCTCTGCTCTATCCGCCACTTATCTTTCCCCACTCTTCTCTTCAGCGAACTTTAACTGCCTGCCTGGCGCCTCTCTGCTGGGGGAAGAACATGGGGTGGAGGTAGAACCATGGGGCCCATGAACGTGCAGAAGGGTGAGCCTTGAAGCCTTTTAAGATGAGGACACGATGATAAGACGCTGAGAGGGAGGTAGGGAGGGATGTCGGGGAGAACACGTGTTGTGTAGGACTGGAGACCAGAGAATACATGGGTGATGTATCCTGTTACATCCTGTTAGGGCGGGGGGCACTTGGAATCCTTGAGGCCAGCCTAGAATGCAAGCTGTGCTCGATGCTCTTGCTACTAGAGCCGTGGAGTGCTGACACCTTACCTCTTCACAAAAAAAATCTCGAGCTCTCATTCCATGCGCTGTACCGCCACCCAATTATCATATAGATGGTCGTGCACTTGACAACTGTAGACCTACAGACACACTGGTGTTCCCATTAAGAACCCTTGCGATGGTATCATTAAGATACTATTAAGGTACCTTTCGTCTCAGGAGAGTCTATAGGAGGGATTAAAGTTCCTCCGGATCCTTCTTGGTGTCGATCGTGGATTTAAACTGAGACTTGCTGGAATGTTATATAAAATATTTATCCGCTCTGTAATCGACTGCAATCTACATTTCACTGTATACAGACAAAGGGCCCATATCCCATATACTTTCATTTTGCAAAGTTTCAAGAGTCATCATTGTGGTTCCAAAAGTCCACGAGAACAGTCACTATGAGAACACAGTTAAAATTACATACCTTAAGTGAGAGAACTTCGTCCATCAGCACAGCTTTTGGCGTGAAGGCATGGCGTGGATCTCTGCATCATATGACTTTTTTTTAACGAAGCTTTCTAATGTGTTACTCGCCAGAGCTCTTAAGAAAGCGAGGGAAAATTTTATCACGCAATTTGATTTTACAAGATAGGTAACTCCGTCAAAATATTAAATATGTGAACAATCAGACCATGTTATAACTGGGATCTGTCAGTATATTTCGTAAATGTACCCAAGAAAGATAGTGTACACTCTGCATTATTAAAACAATGTGCAGCATCACCGAGAGTACTCAGGTTATGGGTAACGATGTGTATCAGTGCTATACCGACGGTTCTGTAGCAGGAGGAAGATGTATAGGATGGGTATGTAATATATTTTAGCAATCATCTCTCGGTCATATATCAATAAAGCGTCAATGATTGGGTTAATACGACTCAAACCCGACTTGCAGCCATGTACCTTGTCACTGAATTCTTAAGACAAAGGCAGCATTATATACTGTGACTCTTGAAGTGCACTCCATGCATTAAACAAACGTAGTTGTAACGGCCAGAAAATAGTGATATTCGAATGAATGTTGTATCTGCCTAAGAAAATTGATCAGATATTAAATTACCATCACGTGAGTGCATCTCAAGCCATGATACTGTTGACATGCGTGCAAAGACAGCCTGTAACAGACCAGTAGTAGAGGTTTATATTATGGCTCATGAGCAGTGACAGGATACATGTCTGATGTCCCATGAAAATCTTACTCATGAGACACGAAAGCTGTAGCACTAAACATTATGATGAATACTGTAAGGAGACATTTATATATATGGAGCTAATAGTGCAAGAACTCAGCAATGCGATGGTAAAGTTGCCAGAATACACTTGGGAACACATACATACACACAACATACCTAACCCAAGTATGCCGCTCCTAATTTTAGCATCATCTGAATTAATGTTATTTTCACAATGCTGAACCAAATGTGTGTGTGTGTGTGTGTGTGTGTGTGTGTGTGTGTGTGTGTGTGTGTGGCAACTTTCTCAAAACTCTCGTCGAGTGCATCGTGTCAACTTTGTGAAAGAAAAGACACATTTCCTTAAACAATTTATTGTAAAATATACCATATTGACCACAGTGTTCCTGGGTTGATATGCTGAACTCTGTAAAATACAATCTGAGTACTGGAACCCCTGATAAACAGGACCTGTACCCAAGATTTACTACATGATGCACTAGTTATGTAACGTAATTATAACTTTTAAAGTCGCCTTGATCACCTGTGAATGAGAACTCAAAACCCAACTACTGACTGCAAGAGAACAGACCTCGGACCCTGTCTGTGTGTGTGTATGCTGTTAGCATTTGTTAAAGCACCACAACCACCTGTGGTTGTATACGTAATAACTCGCTTCATTAGACAATAACTAGACTAGATAACTATACAACTCGTGTTCTCTAACATATCTTACCCTGCCCATGGAGCACAGAAGAAAGTGCATGTATGCAGGTTAGAATTGAATAAGTATATGGACACGTCTGTGGTTGAAAATACACAGAAAAAAAATTCTTTTGGTGCAGTGGCCAACCCGTCCTCGACTCAAGTCCGGTCGACCCCACAGACGCATTCATAAATTTTTATATGCTGTTCATTAAAAACGGGAATTTTCTCAAATATAAATTGTGCATATATAGGCAAAGGTTAGGTTAGGTGTTTAGGATCTGATGTTAGGTGTTTAGGATCTGGCTTGTGTTGAAAGTTTGTTTTCACCTCATCCAAAACTATTGTAACATATCACCTCACCGAAATGCAGGTATAAAATGAAAGCTGTTTAAACTCTGTTTAGTGTTAGTTGTGTGTGTAACCTAAAGTCTTTGAAAATGTAATAAGTTATTACGAAACGCGTTCTAGCGTCACGTCAGACTAGAAATAAAAATGAATTTGGGAGAACTGATTTTTCAATTACCATCGACAGTGAAAAGGAACATAAGAAATATAGAGAAAATTCGTGTTAGAATTATTAATCTTACTTTTTCGGTCATATATATATATATATATATATATATATATATATATATATATATATATATATATATATATATATATATATATATATATATATATATATAATCTTTAGACAACACCCACCAGTGGGACTCGAACCCAGAAAGCACAACTATCTTCCAATAGCTGCCATAACTAGTATGCCTTAACCCACTACACCAAGTCAGACCCTTAAAAAGAGATAGAGACTTCGAAGCATTTAAACATTGACAGTGGCTTGATGAAAAATGCTTGAGTGACCCCTCACTAATCTGGCGCCCTTGGGAGGTGGAGATATTTGAGGTAAATGCTTCGAAGTCTCTATCTCTTTTTAAGGGTCTGACTTGGTGTAGTGGGTTAAGGCATACTAGTTATGGCAGCTATTGGAAGATAGTTGTGCTTTCTGGGTTCGAGTCCCACTGGTGGGTGTTGTCTAAAGATTGTTAATCTTCTCTTGTGGTTCATGCAAGTATGTGCTTATAGCATAGACACGAGTTCTCCCACATTGACAGTGGCTTGATGAAAAATGCTTGAGTGACCCCTCACTAATCTGGCGCCCTTGGGAGGTGGAGATATTTGAGGTAAATGCTTCGAAGTCTCTATCTCTTTTTAAGGGTCTGACTTGGTGTAGTGGGTTAAGGCATACTAGTTATGGCAGCTATTGGAAGATAGTTGTGCTTTCTGGGTTCGAGTCCCACTGGTGGGTGTTGTCTAAAGATTGTTAATCTTCTCTTGTGGTTCATGCAAGTATGTGCTTATAGCATAGACACGAGTTCTCCCACATTGACAGTGGCTTGATGAAAAATGCTTGAGTGACCCCTCACTAATCTGGCGCCCTTGGGAGGTGGAGATATTTGAGGTAAATGCTTCGAAGTCTCTATCTCTTTTAAGGGTCTGACTTGGTGTAGTGGGTTAAGGCATACTAGTTATGGCAGCTATTGGAAGATAGTTGTGCTTTCTGGGTTCGAGTCCCACTGGTGGGTGTTGTCTAAAGATTGTTAATCTTCTCTTGTGGTTCATGCAAGTATGTGCTTTATATATATATATATATATATATATATATATATATATATATATATATGCACTGCAGTTTTGACGCAATCGACCCCACCCGTCGCATTTTGGGGTTAAAATTCCCAACGCACGCTATACGTTTACTATAAATCACAGACGCCCACAACATTTACGTTTTCAATGCGTGGGTTAAGTTGGGCTCCTTCAGGTTACCTTGAGGTGTTTTCGGGGCTTACGACCCCGCGGCCCGGTCGTCGACCAGGCCTCCTCGTTGCTGGACTGGTCAACAAGGCTGTTGGACGCGGCTGCTTGCAGCCTGACGTATGAGTCACAGCCTGGTTGATCAGGTATCCTTTGGAGATGTTTATCCAGTTCTCTCTTGAACACTGTGAGGGGTCGGCCAGTTATGTCCCTTATGTGTAGCGGGAGCGTGTTGAACAGTCTCGGGCCTCTGATGTTGATAGTTCTCTCTCAGAGTACCTGTTGCACCTCTGCTCTTCAACGGGGATATTCTGCACATCCTGCCATGCCTCCTGGTCTCATGTGGTGTTATTTCTGTGTGCAGGTTTGGGACCAGCCCCTCTACTATTTTCCACGAGTAAATTATTATATATCTCTCCCGCTTGCACTCAAGAGAATACAGATTTAGGCTCTTTAGTCGGTCTCAACAGTTTAGATGTTTTACTGCGTGGATTCCAGCAGTTAAGGATCTCTGCACACTCTCCAGGTCAGCAATTTCTCCAGCTTTGAAAGGGGCTACCATTGTGCAGCAGTACTCCACTCTAGAGAGCACAAGCGTCTTGAAGAGTATCATCATCGGTATAGCATCTCTAGTGTGAAAGGTTTTTGTTATCCAACCTGTCATTTTTCTTGCAGTTGTGAAGGCTACTTTAGTGTGTTCTTTAAAGGTAAGGTCTTCCGACATGAGTACACCCAGATTGCCTTTTCGTTCTATGTTATGATTTGACTGCGTTTTGTACGTGGTTTCCGTTTTTATATTTTCATTTTTTCCGTAGCGCATGAGCTGGAACTTAGCTTCGTTAAACACCATATTAATTTCAGTAGCCCATAGAAAGACCTGATCTACATCTGAGTGGAGGTTTGCCGTGTCCTCTATGTTGCCTACTCTCATGAAGATCCTAGTGTCATCTGCAAAGTATGATACAGTACTATAGACTGTCCTTGTCTATGTTGGGTTCGGATGTTGTAGTACACCGTTTTTCTGTCTGTTGTGGCAACTCGAGACTATGGACTCGTCGACCACACCGTTAACATGTCTATGATTTAGGCACGTTTAAAAACGTCGGGATATTGACGTTTCATTGGACTAAAAGGCATCGGTCTCGATGGGTTAGGCGAGTTGCTTGGGTTCGAACCCATGACGGCGATGTGTCGCGGCGTCGGCCAGTGTTGGGGTGGTTCACGTGAGGGATTACGCCAGACACGATCACTCTTCTGTCCTCCCTCCCACCTTCACCATCCCCTCCCATCCACACCCGTCCCCTCCCATCCACACCCGTCCCCTCCCATCCACACCCGTCCCCCCCTCCCCCCTTACACGACCCCCCTCCCCCCTTATACGTCCCCCTCGTTCCTCCCCCACACATCACCCACACCCATCCCCCATCCCTACCACACCTGCATGTACGGCCAGCAACAGGTGCTACACTCGCTGGCTCAGGAAGCTGGTTGCCACAACAGGTGGTGTGGGTGGCGTGGCCAGGCCCCCCCCCCCACCACCACAGCTGCACCTGACCCCCGCCAGCTGGCCTTCCACCCTCTCATTGATTAATATTTTAATACTCAGCGTTTGTTTACCTTATGTTTCCCTCGGTTGAGCTAACTTGACCTTTCTTTGTCGGGGTTTCCTTTTGTAATTTAGCCGGGTGCCGGGCTGGGGGTGCAGAGTATGATGAGTAGTGATGGTGTAGTGTGAGTGTGTGGAGTTGATGAGGATGGTGCCATCTCGGTGTTGTGAGGTGAGGAAGATGCATATAATATATAAACACACAATCGGGGGTAATATATACGGAGACATCTCCCGTCCACGAGGCTAATCATAGCCCGTGCTTCTTGCCCAGCTCCTGTGCCAGGCAAGTTACGGGCTCACCATAGCCCGTGCTACTTGGAACTTGTTCCGAGTAGCTGAATCTATAACACACAACAGGGTAATAAGTCACATGCGAGCTTGCGTTTTGTGTTGGTTGTACTGCGAGTTGTGGTGTGGCGTGCTCCGCTCCACTCATAAAGTCATCTCCCCAAGGTTGACATGTTGGTATAGAGGTGCGATATATATATATATATATATATTATATATATATATATATATATATATATATATATATATATATATATATATATAATACATGATATAGGCGTGACCGTATGTGGACACCGCTGGCCATTGTTAGCGTGGTAATGGGTTGTTGCAGCCCATCGCCGCCCATTGTCAACACGGCGGAGTGCAACAGGTGGTGGTGGGGCAGTAAGGTTTGCAACACATCATTACTCTTTTGTTTGCTGGCTCTTGTAGCCTCCATTATCCATAGGTGTGTGTGTGTGTGTGTGTGTGTGTGTGTGTGTGTGTGTGTGTGTGTGTGTGTGTAGGGTGTGTGCGCGCATGTGTGTGTGTCCAAGTCTGTCTGTGTGTGTGTATGTGTGAGTCTGAGTCTCTCTGTCTGTAGGGTGTGTGTGTACGCGCGCGCGCTGCTGTAGATGCCTTTTAAAGGAAGGGTTGGGTTTCAGCTCTTTCAATCGACTGGTGGGGATAGGTCTTGAAAGTCCCGAGGCTTCTATGTCTACAGTTGAAGCTGTGTGTAGAGTCTGCTTCCACACCCCCCCCCCCCCCCTCGCTCTTTGTGTCTGTTCACTGTTCTGACACCTGAGAAAATGTTTTGATTCATTTGCTATTACTACTATACCTATGTCACTTTTATTCATTTACCATCCATGCAGAATAGACTTTTTCCGTCAATGAAACTTCATATGTGGTGATCATGTCTCCCCAGAGTCTAATATTTACCGTGACGCGAGATTTGTTTATTTTCGTCTCGTAACTCGTCTCGGTTTGTGTATTTGAGATAAAGACTCGACGCTGGCGCCGTATATTCGGAATTACAGACATGTCATGGCTGCCTCTCATCAGATTTCTAAATTTCCTATATTCCTATATTTGCCAGTCCTGCATATGCAAGAGATATTGGTTTGATGTGAGCAGCTGAAGATAGTCGGTGTGCTACTAAGCCCCGGCCCTGTTACTTTGTCACATACCTGGAGGGTTTCCTCTTTTATTTGATACCATATTATATTTTCAGTTCCAACCCTTAACTTCATAATTTTGCACTTGCTTTAGTTAGACTTTAGTAGCCACTTGATTGAAGAAAAGCAATTAGTTGAGTTTTTCTTGTAGTTTCTTGAAAGGCTTCCATCATGTTTATCCGCTTCGTATCTGCATCAGCAAACATAAAGAGGAGGAGAGGGGGGGGATATCCCCTCTGTGAGGTCATTTTCACGAGTCTGAATCAAGACAAGCCCTAGTACTGACCTTGGAGTGATCCCGCTCGCAATATCTAGCTCGTATATATCGTAATGGTCTTCTTTCACTGTGAATATCCGGTTTCGGCTGGTTAGGTACACCCTTGCCCACTATGTAACGTGACCCGTCACCCCTGCCAGGTTCTCCAACTTGTTTACTAGTTTCGTATGGAGGTATTTAGGTCGAAGACTTTCTGACAATCCAAAATATGGTCTGCCTGTCTGCCTACTATATCTTCTTTGATCACTGTCGCTCAGTCATAGAATTGTATGAAATTTACGAGGAAAGATTTGTCCCTGAACCCATGCTGGAGTTCATTGGATATATGCTGGATATCTGCTGACTGGAGTTCTGGGAATTCTTCTTTTCCCCAATCCTGGCCTGGGGCCAGGCTTGACTTGTGAGAGTTTGGTCCAACAGGTTGTTGCTTGGGGCGGCCCACAGGCCCACATATCCACCACAGCCCGGTTGGTCCGGCACTCCTTGAAGAAAACAATCTAGTTTTCTCTTGAAGATGTCCACGGTTGTTCCGACAATATTTCTTATACTTAATGGGAGGATGTTGACCAATCATGGACGTCTGACGTTCATACATTGCAAAGACCCTTCTCTCCAGATGTTGTACTAGTCAGCTATAGTCTTGTCTATCACATGATACACAAGTATGGGACACTGGCCTGTAGTTTAGCACCTATGTATCTCGATCTTTTGCATGTTGGCACAACGCTGGCCGTCTTCCAACTTCCTGGCCAAATCTCCCATTTCCAGTGACTTAGTCCTTTATTGATGTAAACGACAAATGCAGGGCTCCAACGGCCTCTTAGTATCCATGGTAAGACTGATCAAATGACTCGGGCCCCTAAGGCAGGCCCCAGACGACTTTGGGGCCTGACAGCTGAGTGGACAGCGCTTCGGATTTGTAGTCCTGAGGTTCCGGGTTCGATACCCCGGTGGAGGCGAAAAACAAATGGACAGAGTTTCTTTCACCCTGATGCTCGTGTTACCTAGCAGTAAATAGGTACCAGGGAGATAGACTGCTGCTACGGGCTGCTACCTTGTTTCCAAAGTCCATCATGTCCTCGGTGGTCTCCCTTCCGTGATCATTGTCGGGGCTCATTCGCATGTGTGGTTGACGTTCTTGCGGTTTACAAGGACGCTTCTTAACGAGGTCAGGAAGCCGGGGTGTTGACAGTGTTGTACTCGCAGGAGACGGTGCCACCACGCGCACAACACGGATGGCACTCTGGTTGATGCCAAGGCCAGCACACCCGTGTATACCTTAAGGCAACGATGCCAGTCACTGGGAGGAGGGGGGAGGTGGAGGGTGTCTAGAAGGAGGGAGGGATGACAGGCCGGTAGTAATGGTGTAGTTAGCGCCAACAGTAGTAGTTCCGGAGACGCCAAAACACTTGACTGACGAGTTCAGTCAAGTTCACCAGAAAGTCGCCAAGTTGCTGCAATTACAACTTGCGTTAAAGTAACTGGCGGCAATTCGTTATTCATATCGGCCTCTTGTGATGTCTACCGTGTGACAGAACTGGGGGGGGGGGGGTTAATTGGGTTTGGAGAACACTCCAAGTAATACAAGCAACACTTGCTCTTAGGTATTTGTTTACTTGCTGATTAGAATATGTTGGCGAGAATTTGTACTTGAAGTATGCGGGTGAGACTTGGTGGTGTTGGTCTTCCAACAGTGGTCGTCAGCGAAGCACTCTTCGAGAAATGTCCGAACGTCTTCAGTTGAGTATTGTGTAGACCGTTGTTCATGCATAAACGGGGTTTGGCGGCTGGATTAACGAGCCTTTGGCCTTTGATGATGATCATGGTCTGCCGGATTGTGTCCATAACTGACGTTTGTCATTTGAGATCACAAATTATATTCAATAGACAAAATGATGTAAATTAGAAGATATTTTTAGTCAATACGACGATTGAGGCAACATACGGGAGGAACATTGCAGTAGGCCTACTAGGCCATACGAGCCGGGCTTTATTTAGACATTCACTCGTGAATCAATTTCCTAATTTTGTCTTGCCAAGGACTGGACGGTAGAGCGACGGTCTTGCTTTATACAGGTCGGCGTTCAAATCCCGACCGTCCAAGTGATTGGGCACCATTCCTTCCAATTCCAAGTCCATATCCTGATTCCTTCCAAGTGCTATATAGTCGTAATGGCTTGGCACTTAACCCTGATAATTCCCTCCCCTCACGATGATTTAATGTTGGTCAGTGAGAGATTTCTGATGCGGGTAGTTGTGAGAGAGGGGCACCAGGGCACGGGCGACCTTAAGGAAGTGTCCCCGACCTGCCCCATATGCACAGCCCCGCTCCTGTGCCAGGTAAATCCACTACGGGCTCACCATAGCCCGTGCTACTTGGAACTTTTGTTCAGAGTAGCTGAATCTAAAACAACGACGACGACCTTGCCACCCTCTGCGGTCTGGAGTCGCCTGGGTGACCGCCTTGGGTATATCGCCTTCATTCTTCGGGGACGATGACTTGGCATCGTAAGTGCCCTCTCTAGCCTTGATTCACACTCTCTTTGGCCATTTGTATCCANCCGCTTGTGGCCTCTCACGTGGTAACATAACCCACTGTACTCAGCTCTACGTGGTAACATAACCCACTGTACTCAGCTCTACGTGGTAACATAACCCACTGTACTCAGCTGTACGTGGTAACAACCCACTGTACTCAGCTGTACGTGGTAACAACCCACTGTACTCAGCTCTACGTGGTAACAACCCACTGTACTCAGCTGTATGTGGTAACAACCCACTGTACTCAGCTCTACGCGGTAACATAACCCACTGTACTCAGCTGTACGTGGTAACAACCCACTGTACTCAGCTGTACACACAACGTCATACCAGCCGCCACCTCCACCCACTTAATGGCTCGCCTTGCTCCCCTGTTCCTCTCACTGGCATTTATACCTTATTGGTTGAGGCAGTTCCAGTTTCCTTATACGAGTAGCGAGTGCCACTTTCCCAAGCAAGCGTCAGGAGGGCGTGGCACTCGTCTCGCTGGATGGCACTGCATTTGGACTACTGAATACCTCTTAGTGGCGTTTACTAGTGCTTGCAGCCTAAAGTTATGTTACCAGATACTGTTGTCGGCAACCCCCCCCCCCCCCTGCAAGACACGCCCACCATGACCCACCACGCCCACTAGCCACGCCCCACTGTGATGGGCCAGTTGTTAACACCAGCACATATGGCATGTAATGAGTATGCAAATCATTCAAGTTGCGCTCCACTGAGGATCAACTTCTGCGTATATTGGGTTGTGTGGGAATATAAGGGGGTCGGGGGTGGCTGGAGATGGCCAGACCTGTCCTCTTGGTGATTATTATGTGACCTCTGCTGCAGTCTTGGTTTACTGTGTGCCATAATACAAATATCATCAGCATAACATATAACAGTTTCCGTAGGTTGTACAGGTATGAGTCTTATAAATATCTTGGAGTCGAGGTTAATGATGCAAATCTCGTCAGCAACCTGCGCAAAAAACTAGTTGAGCGTCTTAAACCTCTCAAAACTCTTGTTGGCAAAGGATTTGGCTTTAACATAAAATATGCCCGTAGTTTTTATATTGCCTTTGTACGATCTGTTGTTGATTATTATGCCTTGCATCTTCTTAATTTTTCACCTAAACAATTACAAGGCCTAGATGTAGTACAGAATGATGCCATGCGCATCATCCTGGGTTGTCCTAGAACTGTCAGAATTGTTAACATGAGAAAGGAACTAAACTTACCTTCCATTTACGAAAGAATAGTTCTACTTAGTACTATGTTTTGCGCCAAAACTTTGAAGAATAATGGTCCCCCCAGCTCTATTCAAATTAAATTGAGATCTATTCTAAACAATTCTGACTGTTCCCTCAATCCACCGCAAAAAGCTCCCTACAGTGCGTGGCTCAGTTGTTGTGCCTATAATCTTCGGAAACTGAATGTGTCTCTTAACCCTGATAAAACTGTTCACTATATTCCCCCTTGGAAAGATGTGGAGGTCTCTCTGCATTATACCCCCATCAGTGTTAAACAAATGTATAACACTGACATTTTGAGATGTATAACATTAGAAGCTATTGACAGTCATCTTCAAATTCTCAAACCGACTGAATCCTATGCCTTTACTGATGGCTCTGTGCAGTTAGGCACTGGTAGAACAGGTTGTGCATGTGCAGTGTATAAAGGGAATGAAATGATCATGTCTAGTACACAGAGATTGAACAACTGGGCTAGCACGACGCAGACCGAGCTAGTGGGCATTTATCTAGCCACTGAATACCTTAAGCTCAATGGTGGTGGAGTTATTTTCTGTGACTCTAAAAGTGCTCTGCAGTCCTTAAATAACCCATCACAATGTATGTCGGACGTAGCTTGTAATATTAAATGGAATGTAATCTTTGCCAATGATAATAACTCTTGTATAAAATTTGTGTGGATCCCATCCCATGTTGGAGTTGGAAAACATGACTTCGTAGATAGATTGGCCAATGAGGCTTGCAGGAAAGAAAACATTGATTATGACTTTGGACTATCTAATGCAGTTATTAGAAACATACAAATTAAAGAAATTAATTCAGATTTAGAAGAACTAAGAAATGCCCAGAGACCTGAAAGCTGCAGTATTAAAAGTTATGACAAGTTTTTGTAATAANAGAACAAAAAAAAAATCAGCGAAATAGGGAGAAATCCGAAATACTTTCTCTCGTATACAAAATCTAGAATATAGGCAAAAATTTGTATCGGGCCCCTGGGAAGGGAGATGGAACTTCATAGATGATATCAAAGAAATGAGCGAAATACTGAGGCAACAGTAAGTGTCCGTTTTCTGTGGGCACTAAACACTGAAGATTGATAACCTAACCTGTGTAGGTAGTGTAACCTAAGCGAATTCTTCATGGAGTCATGGATGTGATACCAACATCAAATCATATACAGATGTCACCCTATCCCCCATGGATTTTAAGGCGCCACACCAGGCCCTGATTCTGGAACTCCATATTAATCAAGAATTGCTAAAAACAAAAAACTATCGCAGGCCTTAAATGTTTTTTTTTTTTTTGGAGACGGAGCTTAGATACAGGAGTATCCCTGACATATTAACAGCAACATTAATAACACCACTCAATAAAAGAGGGAATAAACATGGGCCAAAAACCAAAGGCTGATAGCACTAACATCGCACATCATAAAAATCTTTGAGAGTGCGCTAAGAAGTAAGATCACAAAATACATGGAATCACAGCATCTCCATAACCCCCGGACAACATGGTTTCAGGACAGGTCGCTCTTGCCTGTCACAGTTGCTGGACCACTATGACGGCCTTAGATACGATGGAAGATTTAAACCTTAGATGGCCTGGAATCCTTAGATTTTCTTATCCCTTAGATAGGAAAGGGGAATACCACCTCTGGCTGGAGGAAGGGGAACCATAGCCTCGGAGAAAAGCACACACACAACGCATTAGAGGGGATGTTTAGGTCATCTCCAATGCAGTTTCCCTTATATCCTACCGCCCTCTAATTATGAAGTCTAATTTTTGCATTAACTGACGATAAGTCTAATTGTGACTCATTGTCAGTTTTATGACAATTGAATCACTTGTTATAAAATTGGCACACTGTCAATTTGATATCTGTATTAGAATGACTTGTGTGTGTGGTAGTATTAGCCAGATGGGTTTGTTGTAGATAGATTTGTTTGTTATGTGGGTTTTTGATGTTTGCATTAGGCAAAGTCGTAGCGCACAAATGAGGTAGCTCACACAAAATAACATTTGCAGCCGGATGGCACATTACTGCAGGGTTGGAATTGCACGGTTGCCATACACCATTGCATAATTATCGCGCAGGATTGTACAGCTCACCTACAGCATTGCGCGATTATCGTGCACTGCACTGTTGTCATAGATCATTGCACAGGTGTGATTCCATATTGAGCAGTTGCCATATTTATTGCATGCCACACAACGCTGCTCGGTTGGCATATAATATTGCACGGTGTTTATAAAACTCAGCATGGCTGCCATAATTGCAATTGTCATACACCATTGCAGGATTGCTATACACCATTGCAGGGTTGTTGTACACCATTGCAGGGTTGCTATACACCATTGCAGGGTTGCTATACACCATTGCAGGGTTGTTGTACACCATTGCAGGGTTGCTATACACCATTGCAGGGTTGCTATACACCATTGCAGGGTTGCTATACACCATTGCAGGGTTGCTATACACCATTGCAGGGTTGCTATACACCATTGCAGGATTGCTATACACCATTGCAGGATTGTTATACACCATTGCAGGATTGCTATACACCATTGCAGGGTTGCTATACACCATTGCAGGGTTGCTATACACCATTGCAGGGTTGCTATACACCATTGCAGGGTTGCTATACACCATTGCAGGGTTGCTATACACCATTGCAGGGCTGCCACTCAACACTACAAGGTTACCAAACGACATTGCAGGGTTGCGATACACATGGCACAGTATTCATAAGATACTGATAAGTGTTTATTGCAAATCTCCATCTTTGAGATCGTGGCTCTATACCTAGAGCTGACTGTTACTCTAGATGCCCTTCACTCTAGGTGAAGGGCACCTAGAGTAGTATACCTACTCTGGTATACTACTCTGGTACTCTGGTGTTGGTGTATATATCACCAACGGTATAGCAGTAATATACCGTTGGTGACATTAAGAGTGAAGGAACCAAGCTAGAAGTTGGTTCCTTCACTCTTAATGTCACCAACGAGGAGTGGTCACACACACCCGGTTATTTCCGTACCGAGATAGCATAGCTTCTTGCAAGTGCAATTAAAGCCAAATTACACTGGTTAGGACAAGGGGGGTCTTAACAGTTTACACGAACTCTCTTTTTTGTGTGTGTGTGTGTGTTGTCTGGCCTTAACAGGATCGCGTGGGTTTCCCTGCCAACGATCCTGTCAGGCTGCCATGAACCGTGTTGGAGCGTGAGGAACCACTCCACAGTTTAATGAGGGTAATCAGACACACCTCGATTACCCTTCGCGACGACGTCGTCTCGTGTGTGGTGGGTTTGTTGTGTTCCAGTGTGACTTCAGTCCGGGATCTTGCCTCCCTCTAGTGTGTGTGTGTGTGTGTGCTTGCTTGCTTGCTTGCTTGCTCTGCCACCTGAACTCGTTCCTGGACTCAGCTTTACGGATGGTAATGTTCGTAATGTTTCAGGGTGGTAAAGGAATATGAAATGTCATTGGAAACCTATGGCCAGCCGCTGAGGAGGTTGAGACGTTGGTGGCCGTTTCCTGTGGAACTGTCCCGTTGGCAGCCTTTGTTGTCGTGGTCTCTGGCGTCTGGTCATTGTATTTTGAGATCGTTTGGAGATTTACAATGCGTTATTTATTATAGATGTATTATTAACAAATCCACAAGGGCCGTGATGAGGGTTCGAACCTACGCCCGGGATGTTCCCAGTTGTGTGGATTTGTTCATTTGATATATCACGCTATTGGGATTTGTGTGTGCATTGATGCATTATTGTTCTAAGGTTAAATAAAGCAAAAATGGTGGTGTTCTTTGAATCAATTTTGACCGTCTTTCAGGGAGACGTGGTCATCATATATATACCAAGATGGTGTTGATTATTTTGACTTTAGTAATGATATGTTTGACTTACGTCATGGGTAAATTGTTTATGAACACTTTGGTATTTGTTTCATGGTTGAGATAAAGTGAACAACTTTTTTTTTTTTTACCCATTGTGCTTGCATGGTGGTTGTTGCAAGGTGCTTATTGCAGCAACGCTGTCAATACCTACATCATCTGCTTGCATGCTTTCAACACCTGCATCACCTGCTTGCATGCTGACTGCTGCAAGATTTTTATCGTAGTATAAATATGCTTTAAGAATGAAAAACTGGAGAACGATTAGATATATGTAACGGTTTCTACCCATGTCGCTCAAGATGTGTAGGGATGTGGACAAAATATAATAATAATAATTATACTAGACTATATGAAGGGAAGTAGAGTGTGTCAAAAAGCTAGCTACGTGATGCTAACAAATCCCCATCACACAGGATGGTTAGTCATACAGAGGCATGTGATCAGTAGTCTGCACTGACAGACTCTGGGGTGCATTATGAGGATATCATGAACACAAGAGTGAATAAGGTAGCAGTGATACTAAAAGTTCCCATCTCGCAGGATGGTTAGTCATACAGGGCCATATGTTCAGTAGTCTGCACTGGCAAATTTTGGGTGTAATATAAGGATATCCTCAAACTCTTTCGAGCACAAGATCATCATGTACCGAGAAAACTTAGGGTTTGTACCGTGGTCTTTTCGTGGTGTTTATAGCGGATTGTAACGTGCTATCCTATAGTCAGATTACCGAGGTGGTCTCGGGGTGTTAATTCTTTCAGCCTTCTCCCTGGTACTTTACACCCATTGCAAGTTACAGTTCTCGAGGCAGCATTGTCGTCTGGTAAACATAGGTCTCCATATCTCACTTCCAACTCAAGTGTGTTCTGTATAGTTTTCCTTGTCGCGTCTTGTGTTTGTGTTGGGGTTTTGACTAATTCAAAAGCTGTCTGTAGCTAGTAATGCGACTTCCTAGTTGATAGTAATGTGCTTTGCTGTTTTGTATTGCACTAGCTTCATACCTTGCTAGTTCATAACGAGGTAGTCGCGGTGGTCCCTCTCCAGGTGGTGGCGGTGACTGGTCACACAGCCCCTGGAGATTAAGAGGATAGCGGCCGAAGTTGTCTTGGCTCCGTTACTCCTGAGTGAATGTTGAAGGAGAAAGTGGATTGTCGTGGAAGGTGACAGTGGAGGCAAGTGTCTGGTCCATAGGCAGAACTGCACCTTGCGGTGAAGGGAAAGTGACACTGGCGGGGTCTGCATGTGGTCCTACTTACCTAAGTTTGAGGAAATTAATCAGCATCGACCTCATCTCTGTCTCAAGTTTTATCACACGAAATGTTAAAAAGCTGTGAATTTTGAGCATCTACTACCTCCTTGTATCCTTTGACTACCTTGTCTACCTTGTACTAGTTCCGGGGGATCAATGTCCCCGCTCCCTCGTCTCTGACAAGGCCTCTTGATTGGTGGCCTAGTTAATCAGGCTGTTAGACGCCGATGCTACCAGTGTTATGTATGAATCACATAATTTCGATTGTTTAGGTATCCTTGGAGTTGTTTATTAAGTTCCCTTTTGAGGACCATGAGAGGCCTGTGCTATTTTGCACTTCCTGCCATGCCTCCTGGTCTCATAAGGAGTTTTTTCCGAGTGCAGATTTTTTTGTTTACACCATCTCTTTTTCGAAAAGTTCTTGTTATCCAGCTTGTAATTTGTCTTGCAGTCATGACAACTACACTATTGTGTTCTACAAAATCAAGGTCTTCCATTATGGTAACTCAAATACTGTAGTGCTTTTCTTTCTATTGCGGCATTTGACTTTCCACTACCGCCCACGGGATGGGTATGGGGGTGCATAATAAATGAACTAAACTAACTATATATTATAAACAACAGAGGTCCCAGGACAGAGCCTTGAGGCACTCCACTAACAACATTATCCCACTCTGACTTAACCCCATTTATACTAACTCTGTTTCCTTTGGAATAGCCATGCCCTAATCCAGCTTAATATAGCACCCCCAATACCATGAGCCTCTATTTTTTTTTAATTAGTCTTTCATGTGGCACTGTATCAAAAGCTTTGCTAAAGTCAAGGTACACAACATCACAATCCTTACCACTATCAACTGCCTCAACTATGCTGGAATAAAAAGATAGCAAATTTGTTAAACATGAACAGCCATTTGTAAAATCATGTTGTGACTCATTTATTAATTTATGTTTTTCAAGATGACGAATTGTATTTGCAATTATCAGTTGCTTAATTTAGAACCTGTACTTGAGGTCGATCTCGAACCCATTGTTGATGTGACGACTTATATTGAATTTTGTAACTAGCTCATCAAGATTGTAACTTGCTTAGATAAATGAATTGTGGGGTTCAGTCCCTGAGCCCATTATGTGCCTCTGTAAGCCTTTCCACTACCGCCCACGGGATGGGTATGGGGTGCATAATAAATGAACTAAACTAACTAAACTGACTGTGTTATATATGTGGTTTCCCTTTTGATAGTTTGGTTTTTACCATAGCGTAGGAATTGGCTTCTATTATATTTTCTTTATATTTGTTACAATAATGGGTAAAACACTGGGACAACTGGAATTATTTTTTTCCAATGGCGAGGAAAATTAATGGTATGTCTTGGCAATTTATGACAGATTCCGTGTTAATGTTTTTTTCTGTTATGTTCTCAAATTAAATGAAACGCGCACAACAATATATCAATGTGGTTATGTCGATAAACTTTATTGGATCTTGGACTGTGTTTAGTTTGTATATAACTTTTAATGTTCCGGAATTAATATTTTGCAAGGAGCACATACGGACTCTCGTGTGTCGCCGGCACAGCACCTGAGTGCATGTATAGGTAACTGTGTACAGATGTGTCGTTAATGAGCTGAGTTGCTGGTGAAAGCATTATATATCCAAGTCCTTAATGTGGTGTCACTCTGCGGCTGCCAACTGATAAACTAATTTTTCGAGATGACACATTTTCTACGAGTGGTCAGATTACGCCTTTGTTAAATAGCCTAAACCGGCGTTTTTCAAACGTTTGTTTTATTTTAGCTACGGCTCACAGCAAGCGCTGCATTTTGTTTTGCGACCCAGTATGCCTATGTAATAAATCAGACACAAACTGTGTGAATTATGTACCTTTATGTACTTTTGTTACATGATAAATGCATATTTATGAATGGAATATATTAAATTACATCTGTTTTTTAAGAATACAGAAAAATAAAGTGTGCATGAAATACTAGCAAAAAACTAAAAAAAATAAGTTTCTACTTAATAAGAAGGATGTGCTTGTTTGTTTGTTTTTAGTTGGTTCCAATTTGGAACACAGGAAGACAATGCTATACGCATATCTGGTGCATTGTTGAGCTGGTTTTTCTTTCTTTTTTCAATTTAGGTGATGTGGATAATCCTAGTTAACAGCAACCACCAGAAGTAAAAGGTAATAGTATCAAAATGGCCTTTTTTTTTCTTAAACGTGGAAACTATCCTTTTAACCTTAATCCAAAATAATGATGAATTGGTCAGTCATTCCTCGGTGTAAATGAACTAGCAAGATGCAGCAGCAGCAGCACCGACCGCCTGGCTACACTCGTACCATCAGTCTCATCACATGCAATGATGAGCAATGGGGGGATAGTGAGATTATGGCTCTCACTTACATATTTTTTTATTTGATTTTCCGTTTGTCGCGTCACATATTTTGCGACCCACTAATGGGTCGGGACTCAGTCCGAAAATTCTTAGCCTAAACCACAGACCCAAACAGAAACAGGCATACAAAACATACAAAAACACAGGTACACAAACACTGAGCTACAAAATGGTGTTTGTCAAACTCTAAATAAAAAAAAAGATTCCCTTTTTTTTTGGGGGGGGGGGAAGAGTATTAACATATTTAGGTACATCTGTATTTTCAAAGGGTTCAGTTCCTGAACCGATTATGTGCCTCTGTAATCATTTACACCACCGCCCACGGGATGGGTATGGGGTGCATAATAAAGAAAGAAATTGTAATGTAAAAATCTGTATTTGTGCAGCTGCCCTATACTATAGGAAGGGGGGTTACAGTGTGTGTGTAAAAACACTATCTACGTGATGCTAAAAAATCCCCATCACACAGGGATGGTTAGTCATACAGAGGCATACAGATCAGTAGTCTGCACTGGCAAACTCTGGGTGCATTATGAGGATATCATGATGGACACGAGAGTGAATAAAGTAATTTGAAAGCTCCAGGCAGCGTGCTACGATAAGTAGCGCCTTGCAAAAATCCACGTTTTTTCCTGCACATCTATTGATAAGGTTAGGTTGGGGTGGCTTAGGTTCGTTCGTTTCTGATTAGGTTAAGACGTTGGATTTTTTACGTTGTGGTCAATCGAGAGATTCGTCACTTTCCGCGCCGGTCTCCGGACAGATCTCGCAAGACATCATCAGTGTGTGCAGGTGTGGGCTCCCACCTTGCGGGGCTCTGCAGGTGTGGGCTCCCACCTTGCGGGGCTCTGCAGGTGTGGACTCACACCCTGCGGGGCTCGACAGCTATCTTCTTGAGGTTATCTTGAGATGATTTCGGGGCTTTTTAGTGTCCCCGCGGCCCGGTCCTCGACCAGGCCTCCACCCCCAGGAAGCAGCCCGTGACAGCTGACTAACACCTAGGTACCTATTTTACTGCTAGGTAACAGGGGCATAGGGTGAAAGAAACTCTGCCCATTGTTTCTCGCCGGCGCCTGGGATCGAACCCAGGACCACAGGATCATAAGTCCAGCGTGCTGTCCGCTCGGCCGACCGGCGCCTAGATCACCACGGAATGCGCCCTAATGTCGAAAATATAGTTTACACTTTTTTTTGTACACATTATTGTGTAGTTCATTGGAGAGGGGGGGGAGGGGGTGTTAGTGTGTTACAAATGTAGTTCATTGGAGAGGGGGGAGGGGGTGTTAGTGTGTTACAAATTAACAAGGTAGTGTCGTCTACGGGGTACTATTTTTTTTAATATCTTTATTTAATAAAATACAAAATAAATCATATATACATAATTTTTACAAGGCAATACTACATATACAGTAGTATAATTGTCAGTAAACAAGTGTTTCATATTATCACAGAACATGAACTTTAAGCCCCTAAATGTTATACTTATTTTTCTTTAAATGATTTACAATTTTAGAGATTATATTTACGTAAATTTACAAGGGAAATTATTATATTTATATATATTATATATAATTCTCAGATAACCAATTTTCCATATCATCACCGAGCTTGAGCCGTAAACCCCAAATGTTATACTTGATCCTGCCTCGCAAGAACTTCAATATTTTGTCTACTGAGTAACCCTCCTGCCTGCCTGTCCACACACAGTAACCCTCCTGTCTGTCTGTCCACACACACACAGTAACCCTCCTGCCTGCCTATCCACACACACAGTAACCCTCCTGCCTGCCTGTCCACACACAGTAACCCTCCTGCCTGCCTATCCACACACAGTAACCCTCCTGCCTGCCTATCCACACACAGTAACCCTCCTGCCTGCCTATCCACACACACAGTAACCCTCCTGCCTGCCTATCCACACACACAGTAACCCTCCTGCCTGCCTATCCACACACACAGTAACCCTCCTGCCTGCCTATCCACACACACAGTAACCCTCCTGCCTGCCTATCCACACACAGTAACCCTCCTGCCTGCCTATCCACACACAGTAACCCTCCTGCCTGCCTATCCACACACAGTAACCCTCCTGCCTGCCTATCCTCACACAGTAACCCTCCTGCCTGCCTATCCACACACAGTAACCCTCCTGCCTGCCTATCCACACACACACAGTAACCCTCCTGCCTGCCTATCCACACACAGTAACCCTCCTGCCTGCCTATCCACACACAAAAAAATGTTATCAGAAAGTAACATAATTATTGTATTCTTAATTTTCTTGCATTTTATGTCAATATGAAACATTAAAAACCTCATTAACTCCACTCTAATACTTGGTCCACATAAAGCTTTAAGAGTGTCTCGAATCCAGTTTACAAGAATAACTTTCTGCTTACAGAAATAAAATATATGCATATTATTCTCAGTTTCAGTACATGGGTCACACCTATTGTTGTCCTTAATGGCCAACATCAACAACCTGTCATTAGTAGGGAAGGTCTCATGAATATAGCGATACAATAGCTCACGTTGTTTTGGGTACCATTTAGGTAATGGGGACACTGAATATAGTTGAGGCATCAGGGCAGCAGGTAACAACAGTCCTGTAGATCACTGTAGCCAGTGGCCGTCCTCCAGTCAGCTGGTCAGACCTCCATGCTCACATTCCACGACTGATAAAGCGAATAAAACATAATTTTGTGCCCGCCTAGAGATAAGATTGTGTCAAATATATCTTGTATCAGTAATAAATATTTCATTCTCATGATCTAGTTCAAGTGTTGGAATGTCTTGAGGTGGCTGGCTGGCAGGTTAGTGTGCTTGACGGAGGTGTCAAGGTGATCAAGATCGACTAAAGTAGTTGATCTTAACTAAGAAGGAAGTAGTAATTAACTGTGTTCTCAGTCTCCAACACAACTTGCTTCCCACTGTACCGTATCCAAAAGATATTTAAGAGGTTGGGTTATTTTGTTAAGTTACTTTAAACAATGGAAGCATTGACATGCGGGGGGGGGGAGGTGGGAAGGGGGGGTGCTGGGATCGGTTATCAAGCGCCGTCCCGAGCACTGGGTGCATAGTGGGACACGCCGTCCCGAGCACTGGGTGCATAGTGGGACACTCCGTCCCGAGCACTGGGTGCATAGTGGGACACGCCGTCCCGAGCACTGGGTGCATAGTGGGACACTCCGTCCCGAGCACTGGGTGCATAGTGGGACACGCCGTCCCGAGCACTGGGTGCATAGTGGGACACTCCGTCCCGAGCACTGGGTGCATAGTGGGACACTCCGTCCCGAGCACTGGGTGCATAGTGGGACACGCCGTCCCGAGCACTGGGTGCATAGTGGGACACTCCGTCCCGAGCACTGGGTGCATAGTGGGACACTCCGTCCCGAGCACTGGGTGCATAGTGGGACACTCCGTCCCGAGCACTGGGTGCATAGTGGGACACTCCGTCCCGAGCACTGGGTGCATAGTGGGACTGAAAGTACCAGTACAGAGTGGGAAGGATGTAAGTGGAATAAGTCCCCCCCCCCCATACAGGAACGTTAACTTACACAAACAAATCAGAACAAATAATAAATATGAAAATTCAGAAATGGGAAAAAATTAAAGAGAACGCCATTGAAGAATCGGCACCAAACCAATACATTATACATATGCGAAGACCGCATCATAACCCTTCACACAAATAAGGAACACGAGAAATCCTCACATATAACACTTAAAAGATAACAAGGCGATGAACATATTGGTCCTCATACCGTTTTCTTTAACTCGCCAACATCTCTGTACGTATTGGAAGTAAGTAAACACCTTCAGACGTTGAAAATAAAGCCAGGAGAAACACGGTCTCGTGGAACTCATATATTTTTTTCAGATGAAGTGCAAAATAACAGGAGAACAGCCACTTTGTATAATATAGGAAAATATAGGTGTTCACATGGTGCGGCTGCTCAGACATTAATGAAATACAAAGCATCAGTTCCCCCAGGGGGCAGCTCCCCCTTCACTACCCTGCTGGAGGACCAGTTACCCTCAGGGGGCAGCTCCCCCTTCACTACCCTGCTGGAGGACCAGTTACCCTCAGGGGGCAGCTCCCCCTTCACTACCCTGCTGGAGGACCAGTTACCCTCAGGGGGCAGCTCCCCCTTCACTACCCTGCTGGAGGACCAGTTACCCTCAGGGGGCAGCTCCCCCTTCACTACCCTGCTGGAGGACCAGTTACCCTCAGGGGGCAGCTCCCCCTTCACTACCCTGCTGGAGGACCAGTTACCCTCAGGGGGCAGCTCCCCCTTCACTACCCTGCTGGAGGACCAGTTACCCTCAGGGGGCAGCTCCCCCTTCACTACCCTGCTGGAGGACCAGTTACCCCCAGGGGGCAGCTCCCCTTTCACTACCCTGCTGGAGGACCATTACCCTCAGGGGGCAGCTCCCCCTTCACTACCCTGCTGGAGGACCAGTTACCCTCAGGGGGCAGCTCCCCCTTCACTACCCTGCTGGAGGACCAGTTACCCTCAGGGGCAGCTCCCCTTCACTACCCTGCTGGAGGACCAGTTACCCTCAGGGGGCAGCTCCCCCTTCACTACCCTGCTGGAGGACCAGTTACCCTCAGGGGGCAGCTCCCCTTTCACTACCCTGCTGGAGGACCAGTTACCCCCAGGGGCAGCTCCCCTTTCACTACCCTGCTGGAGGACCAGTTACCCCAGGGGGCAGCTCCCCTTTCACTACCCTGCTGGAGGACCAGTTACCCTCAGGGGGCAGCTCCCCCTTCACTACCCTGCTGGAGGACCAGTTACCCTCAGGGGGCAGCTCCCCTTTCACTACCCTGCTGGAGGACCAGTTACCCTCAGGGGGCAGCTCCCCTTTCACTACCCTGCTGGAGGACCAGTTACCCTCAGGGGCAGCTCCCCTTTCACTACCCTGCTGGAGGACCAGTTACCCTCAGGGGCAGCTCCCCCTTCACTACCCTGCTGGAGGACCAGTTACCCTCAGGGGGCAGCTCCCCTTTCACTACCCTGCTGGAGGACCAGTTACCCTCAGGGGGCAGCTCCCCTTTCACTACCCTGCTGGAGGACCAGTTACCCCCAGGGGGCAGCTCCCCTTTCACTACCCTGCTGGAGGACCAGTTACCCCCAGGGGGCAGCTCCCCTTTCACTACCCTGCTGGAGGACCAGTTACCCTCAGGGGGCAGCTCCCCTTTCACTACCCTGCTGGAGGACCAGTTACCCCCAGGGGGCAGCTCCCTTTCACTACCCTGCTGGAGGACCAGTTACCCCAGGGGGCAGCTCCCCCTTCACTACTCTGCTGGGGGGGCAGCTCCCCCTTCACTACCCTGCTGGAGAACAAGCTGGTGCCCGCCAACCTAACAGGTTATACCCGTTATGTTATTAGCATACCTCGTGTCCTGGTATGTCTTGTCCTTCGTCGCCACCACTGATCCAGATCACCTTTGTGAGGCTTAATCTTCAACGGTATTCTTGAATATATTTTTTTGTATTGCGTTGGAATGTTGTTTTGAGTTGCTCTTAAGCCTATGTGTGTAGTGTGGGTGTTCTGTAGTGTTCTAGCACTCAGGTGTGTACTGTTGGCTATATGTAACATTCAGGTGTGTACTGTTGGCTATATGTAACATTCAGGTGTGTACTGTTGGCTATATGTAACATTCAGGTGTGTACTGTTGGCTATATGTAACATTCAGGTGTGTACTGTTGGCTATATGTAACATTCAGGTGTGTACTGTCGGCTATATGTAACATTCAGGTGTGTACTCTCGTCTGAAAACAACCTTTGGATATTAACAGCTGGTGGAAATAATATTACTGCAGTTCGTAAGTTAGATATAAATGTAAAGATAGATTTAAAAAAAAGATAACCAAGCTTTAAGAGTAACTTGAGCAGGCAAATACTTAACATAACTTATGAAAGTATTCCACTACAGAGTTGAAGTGCAGTAGCTGCTCTGAGAGATAGCAGTTAAGTCTTAACTGTCTCTGTCAAGTTAACTGTCTTAACAGCAGTTAAGACTTTTTTTTTTGGGGGAGGGGGTCCAAAATTAAAATTTCAACCCCCTCTGAAGGATGCCTGATCAACTGGGCTGTGATTCACACGTTAAACTGTGGGAGCAGCAGGCCGTCAAACAGCCTAGTTATGACCGCAATACCAACAAGGACCCTGGGGGGGGGGGCAGTGATCCTGGGGTACCCCTGCGTCCCCTCTTCAAGGGGTCCCCTGCTGTTAACACCATTAATTAATAAGTTGTTAAGAGNTTGTCCTGGTTGTCCTTTTATTGTCTTGATATACAATTAAGATATTATGTGTTTGTCAGATAAACTGAAGTTTTGGTTGAAACTGAAGACTTCCCACTTCCGGAGAAGGTCCACGAAGGCGTACCAAGTTGTGTGGAGATGGCCCTAAGAATGTGTGGGAGACGGCGGACCAGCCGCGGGGGGCACCGCAAGAGAGGTTTTTGATGCGGATAACGGCAGGTGTCGCTGGCGAGATGGACGGCTTGCGTAGCTCGACCGCCTCGGGCTCCCACGGTTACTGCTGTCAGCGTGAGAACTTGTGAATGTTGGCCCCCCTCACCGCCGCCCTGCCCCCCCCCCAATCACCGCCGCCCTGCCCCCCCCCCCAATCACCGCCGCCCTGGCCACCCCCCCATCACCGCCGCCCGGCCCCCCCCCATCACCGCCCTGGTGGATGCTCACACGGCTCCGTCTCATCATTTAACATAACTTTCTCAACACTACGCGTCCTTATAGCCCGAGCCGCCAATAACGTCGATCACTGCGCCCGTTATACATCTGTTTTCTGTCATTGGTCCTGCCTTAGTCTGCTCCACTCTCTCCCTACAAACAACTTGCCAGCGACCCACATCTCAGTTTCTGCTGCACCCCTCCCCCCCCCTCCACTTAGAGGTAGCTTTATAACAATTACAAGAAATTCATGAAAGTTAGAGAGATTGAGATTAGGGAGTGACTATAGTTCCTGCACTCTCCCCAGAGGCACCCAGGCAGGCAGGGTGACACCGGCAGCATATATGTGACTCTGGCAAACATAAGAAATCATTTATAAACCTAAATGCTACTTGATTAGTGGCGGAGTTAAGAGGGTTAAGCTGTGATGACAGGTTGGAAGAACCGAGCCTCATAAACCTGGAGGACAGAAGAAACATACGAGATATGATCACAGTATACAAGATACCGAGGGGAATAGACAAGATGAACAAGAACCGCCTCTTTAAATTAAGAGTAAATAGGACATGAGTGGAAGTTGCAAACACAAATGAGTAAAATAAAAAAAAAACGGAAATACTCGTCCCCTGTACGGGTAGTCAAGGAGAGCGATGCATTGAGAGAAGAGGTTGTAGAAGCCACCTCCTTCCACAAAGAACGACAGAATAGTTCAACTATAATAACAGGTACAACCGGCTTGCTGTTGTTGTTATAGATTCAGCTACTCGGAACAAGTTCCAAGTAGCACGGGCTATGGTGAGCCCGTAACTTACCAGGCACAGGAGCGGGGCAAGTAGCACGGGCTATGGTGAGCCCGTAGTGGACTTGAACAACNCACACACACACACACACACACACATACACACATACACACATACACACACACACACACACACACACACACACACACACACACACACACACACACACACACACACACACCCACCCCCCCCTACACCTACCTACCTACCTGTCTCGACTTAGCTTGTCGAGACAAAATTCAACACTGCAGTATAATTTTCCAAAATAAAACGGCTGATTAGAACAAACGGTAGAATTTTTACCCGACTGAGCACGATGGTCAGATGCTCTTGGTGTTCGGGCACTTGTTGTAACAGCACTAGAAGCAGCTGCAACACTAGCAACAGCAGCACTAGGAGCAGCTGCAGCACTAGCAACAACAGCACTAGGAGCAGCTGCATCCCTAGCAACAAAAGCACTAGGAGCAGCTGCAGCACTAGCAACAACAGCACTAGGAGCAGCTGCAGCACTAGCAACAACAGCACTAGGAGCAGCTGCAGCACTAGCAACAACAGCACTAGGAGCAGCTGCAGCACTAGCAACAACAGCACTAGGAGCAGCTGCAGCACTAACAACAGCAGCATTAAGAGCAGCTGCATCACTAGTAACAACAGCACTAGGAGCAGCTGCAGCACTAACAGCAGCAGCATTAGGAGCAGCTGCAGCACTAGCAACAACAGCACTAGGAGCAGCTGCAGCACTAACAGCAGCAGCATTAGGAGCAGCTGCAGCACTAGCAACAACAGCACTAGAAGCAGCTGCAACACTAGCAACAGCAGCACTAGGAGCAGCTGCAGCACTAGCAACAACAGCACTAGGAGCAGCTGCATCCCTAGCAACAAAAGCACTAGGAGCAGCTGCAGCACTAGCAACAACAGCACTAGGAGCAGCTGCAGCACTAGCAACAACAGCACTAGGAGCAGCTGCAGCACTAGCAACAACAGCACTAGGAGCAGCTGCAGCACTAGCAACAACAGCACTAGGAGCAGCTGCAGCACTAACAACAGCAGCATTAAGAGCAGCTGCATCACTAGTAACAACAGCACTAGGAGCAGCTGCAGCACTAACAGCAGCAGCATTAGGAGCAGCTGCAGCACTAGCAACAACAGCACTAGAAGCAGCTGCAGCACTAACAACAGCAGCATTAGGAGCAGCTGCATCACTAGCAACAACAGCACTAGAAGCAGCTGCAGCACTAACAACAGCAGCATTAGGAGCAGCTGCATCACTAGCAACAACAGCACTAGGAGCACCTGCATCACTAGTAACAACAGCGCTAGGAGCAGCTGCAGCACTAGCAACAACAGCACTAGGAGCAGCTGCAGCACTAGCAACAACAGCACTAGGAGCAGCTGCAGCACTAGCAACAACAGCACTAGGAGTAGCTGCAGCACTAGCAACAGCATTAGGAGCAGCTGCAGCACTAGGAGCAGCTGCATCACTAGCAACAACAGCATTAGGAGCAGCTGCAGCACTAGCAACAACAGCATTAGGAGCAGCTGCATCACTAGCAACAACAGCACTTGGAGCAGCTGCATCACTAGCAACAACAGCACTAGGAGCAGCTGCAGCACTAGCAACAGCATTAGGAGCAGCTGCAGCACTAGCAACAACAGCACTAGGAGCAGCTGCATCACTAGCAACAACAGCATTAGGAGCAGCTGCAGCACTAGCAACAACAGCACTAGGAGCAGCTGCAGCACTAGTAACAACAGCATTAGGAGCAGCTGCAGCACTAGCAACAACAGCATTAGGAGCAGCTGCAGCACTAGCAACAACAGCACTAGGAGCAGCTGCATCACTAGCAACAACAGCATTAGGAGCAGCTGCATCACTAGCAACAACAGCACTTGGAGCAGCTGCATCACTAGCAACAACAGCACTAGGAGCAGCTGCATCACTAGCAACAACAGCATTAGGAGCAGCTGCAGCACTAGCAATAACATCACTAGGAGCAGCTGCAGCAGTTGCAGCACTAGCAACAGCAGCTTTCTCTTTTGAAAGAGAAATTGACAATATGCCTATGCACTCAGCCCCGGGTCCAGACTCATGGAATTCAATATTTATAAAGAAATGCAAAGTGCCGGTAGCACAGGCACTCAGTATAGTGTGGAGGA
>WNGS01164858.1:9488804-9503684 GCA_020271785.1 Procambarus virginalis | reverse complement strand
TTTCCTCGGCGTCACCCCTTTTATATGAAAGGAACCATCGGAAATGCATCCGAGGTGCCGTGTGGCTTGTCGTCGCCTCCTCGCCTCCTCCTCATACTTCCAATTATAAATGACCTAATTGATGCACAGAGTAAAGGGTCTCGAATTTCCTTTGTATGGATACCTTCACACATAAATATAACCCATCATAATGAAACAGACATTGCAGCCAAATTAGCGTGTAACAAGTTTGAAGTTGACTTAGATCTAGGTATCCCCATCTCTGCTGTCAAAACTGTATTGATCCAAACATTCAGATCTGATAGGAAAGAACTTACTGACTCCCAACGACCTGAAAGTACTAGTATAAAAAGCTATGATTTGTTCAGATCTGAAACCTACATCTATGGGCAGCACAAAACGTCCACTAGACTGTGCGACACAGTGGTTGCAAGGATCAGGTTGGGTTACCGTTACCTGTGGCAGGTGGCTGCAGGTGACGGATCTCCCAATCCCGAGCACTCCAGTTGCAAACTCTGTGAGCAGGAACTACGGCACGATCTCCCGCACTACATCACTGAATGCCCAGTTATTAGACCTTTCAGACCCGTTGGCATGAGGTACCTGGAGCTTTGCAATTACTTTATTCACTCTCGTATTCTTGAAGATATCCTCACAGTGTACCCAAAATTTGCCAGTGCAGGCTACTAAACATATGGCCCTGTATGACTAACCATCCTGCGAGATGGGGACCTTTATTACCACTGCTGCCTTATTCAGTCTTGTGTTGATGATATCCTCAAAATGCATCCGGAATCTGCCAGTGCAGACTGCTTATCACATGCCTCTGTATGACTAACCATCCTGTGTGATGGGGACTTTCTAGCATCAACTAGTTAGCTTTTTTGACACACTGTACTCCACTTCATATATAGTCCGCCTCCTAACCATCCTGCGAGATGGGGACCTTTATTACCACTGCTACCTTATTCAATCTTGTGTTGATGATATCCTCAAAATGCATCTGGAATCTGCCAGTGCAGACTGCTTATCACATGCCTCTGTATGACTAACCATCCTGTGTGATGGGGATTTTCTAGCATCAACTAGTTAGTTTTTTTTTTGACACACTGTACTCCACTTCATATAGTCTAGGGTAGCTGCACTAATGCAGATGTACCTAAGGAATTAATAAAAAAAAAAAAAAAAAAGTGGGAAACATGTAAGAGGAGAATAAGCAGGGTTGAGGGTGCGTCTCGGAGTCGCCTTCACTTCCGCCACCGCTACCCCTGCTGCTGCTGCCTCTCGTCTGCTGCTGCTGCTGGTCCTGCCTCTCGTCTGCTACTGCTCCTCTATCTACTGCACAATTACCACGAGTTTTTTTTCCTCTAAATTGTGTTGTTCATTTTCACCGTGACAACCTTCTTATCAGTAAGTTGGCGGGAACACTTGGAGGCAGTGCTGAGGACTTGTTGCAAGCTGCAAGCTTAAGCTGGTAGCAGGTCCAACTCTTACTGAGGTAGTGACACTGACGGCGTGTGTGTGGGGGGGGGGTCCTAGGAGGGGTTGTGGGGGTAGAGGGTGAGAGAGGAGGTAGTGTGGTGAGGGTGTGAAAGATGGGGGGGGGGGGAAGTAAAGTACAGGAGAGGGGAATTATTTTTGTATAAATGTAGAATACAGTGCAAGGTGTGTGAGCATTGTGGCTGTCTGCCTTGCTGACACGATGTGTGTGTGATGGTAGCTAAGCTAAGCTCTCCTGTCAGGTAGTTGCGAGTTTGATTATTCACGTGTATTTCAACAGACATGGATGTATATTGATGAATGCATTGTATCATTCATATATATACACACATCCAGGGCCTGGTAGCCTGGCGGATAGCGCGTAGGACTCGTAATTCTGTGGCGCGGGTTCGATTCCCGCACCAGGCAGAAACAAATCGGTAAAGTTTCTTTCACCCTGAATGCCCCCTGTTACCTAGCAGTAAATAAGTACCCGAGTGTTAGTCAGCTGTCACGGGCTGCTTCCTGGGGTGTGCGCGCGCGTGGTGTAGGGGAAAAACAGTTAGTAAACAGTTGATTGACAGTTGAGAGGCGGTCCGAAAGAGCAAAGCTCAAACCCCCCCCCCCCCCCCACAAACACAACTAGGTGAATACACACTCAGGTGCTTGTATACATGTTTTGCTGTTTTGTTTGCCTGGTCCTTTTTTCGTGGGGTTTTCTGGTATATTTCATCTAGGAATTATGCATTGTGGGGATTTTGGGGAGGGGCGGGGGGGGGGTGGAGGTCAAGAGGGGGTGGGGGGGGTGATTATGGGTGACAGGAGTGGTGGTGACTGTGGGCGCCTGGGTCAAGGGTCACTCCCAGCTTGACACACACGATGCTGAATCACTGCTGCAGGCTACACCAGACCTTCCTGGAGTGGCCTCGCCGCCTCACTCAGCGTTATTCTTCAAGAAGTCAGAGATGACCTCTGTTGCAGGTTCAATGACTCTTCGATAGATTTGTTGGACATCGTAACAACGAGGTTATTGGCGCCATATATATATGCACATATTAATCTAACGCCACTCTTAAGCAGCCCCTGCTCAGACAAAGCTCTCTCAAGCTCAGACAAAGCTCTCTCAAGCTCAGACAAAGCTCTCTCAAGCTCAGACAAAGCTCTCTCAAGCTCAGACAAAGCTCTCTCAAGCTCAAAGCTCGCTAAACCTCAGACAAAGCTCGCTAAAGCTCGGACAAAGCTCGCTAAAGCTCAGACAAAGCTCGCTAAAGCTCAGACAAAGCTCGCTAAAGCTCGGACAAAATTTGCTCAAACTGCGAACGACCCCAAAGACACAATCGTCATTTTTTTAAGTAATGCGTATTTAACGTCGGTATTGTTCTTCAATTTTTATCATAATTTCGTGTTGTGTTTGTTGTGTATTTACAGCACCTCGGGAAGCATTTATAGGAACCCATCCTCCCGCCTCCAGCAGTAACTCCAATACTCAGTTTTACCAAGTCGGTGCAGTTTTTGACGCATTCAGCAGACGACCAACTGACATGATGAATCTTCTTTACAGTGTAATAACAAACGTTTTCTTTTAAATGTAAATAGATATTATTGTATATTGTGGGTTTATGTATAGTTAGGTCTAGGTTATGTTAGGTGAAGTGTTCTGGCGACGGTGATTTAGGTGAGTGTTTACACTAGAAGGTGAAGGCGAACGAAGCCCTTGTCGAGTCATCGTCTCGAACACGGCTCGTTGGACTTTTTAAAAGTTCAAATACTGACTTGTGTAGAGTTTTTGTAGTAGGTATATGACTAGTAGTTGTGATCTTGGCTGCCCTTTGTTTTGATGATGGGCTGTTTATAGAGGTGCGATTCGAATATGTAGGATCCCAACTCTCTATGGCCTTCATGCCCACGTACTACGAATACAAATACTTGCCAGCACAACGTGAACACAGAGAGTAACCTAATCTAGGACTAACTATATACGAAATTATGATACATAATAATAGTTCTTTATATTTGACCAATTCACATTAAATACACATACACTCAGTACGTTCAAACTGACAAATGAGTCTGTCTGTCTTTCTCAACATGTAATATTATGAACAGCTGAAACACAGGGAAGTCTCGAGTCCCAAGTGTCTGGTCTTCAACCCCCGGACACGCGCACACACAGACACTGTAAAATATATATATAATATATTACACATCGCAAAAAGTGCACAAGTGTGTACCATATACTTGTTTTTGTTTTACACCGGTGCACAGCCAATCTACATTTCCAACTGTCTTGGATATGTAGATTTCGATTTCAGACTTCAGTCTGAGAACAAATTGTCCTCCTTGCCTGCACTCCAGCAGCTGAGGTTGAGGTACAAGGCTGGCCAGCCCTTGTTATCTTGACTGTAGAGTCAGTCAAGCTCTCGGGAGATAAGAGGCAGTGTGATATATTCTCCAGGTCATGAAGGGTCAGCCGTCTCACTCCCACAGTGGGAGGAGGTGAGGGAAGAGGCTGCGAGTTATGACATTAATGTTGACAAATAAACAATTTCAGATATTGCAAAGGATTTGTGAGCGCATATTTCATGCTTTTTATTGTATTGCATCTGAAATACACTACGGAGAGGGGGGGAGAGTGTTAATGTGTTCAACTTGGATCTTGTTACTCCTTGGCAATAGATCGGGATGTTGCTAGCTTCTATGGGAGCAGAGCAACCCATAGAAGCTATGGGTTGCTCTGATAAAGATAAATGTAAATTTCAGCAACTCCCGTAGCCTCCCCCTCTGTCTGTACTTACCTAGTTACCTAATAGTACTTACCTAGTTACCTAGTTGTACTTACCTAGTTGTGCTTGCGGGGGGTTGAGCTCTGGCTCTTTGGTCCCGCATCTCAACTGTCAGTCAATAATGTACAGGTTCCTGAGCCTACTGGGCTCTATCATATCTACACTTGAAGCTGTGTATAGAGTCAGCCTCCACCACATCACTTCCTAAAACTAGTGTGTGTGTGTTCGTTCACCTAGTTGTATTACCTAGTTGTTCTTGCAGGGGTTGAGCTCTGCTCTTTCGGCCCGCCTCTCAATTGTAACTAACTAATCCCCCCCCCAACCACACACACGCGCATACAAACCCAGGAAGAAGCTCCGTAACAGCTGTCTAACTCCCAGGTACCTATTTACTGCTAGGTGACAGGGGCATCAGGCCAAGGGAAAAGGGGAGCTGAGATATAATGTTAATTATCCGTGGAAAGGTGGAACTGAAATATGGAACAGTGGTTCAAAGTCAGGTGTACAAATGGACTACATTTAGTTTTGTTTAAAAAATTTTGCGCCACAGACTTGGTTGTTCATTTACGATGTTAATTTAAGCAGCATATTAACATTTTCTTCTGTCGTTCATTTACAGTGTTAAGAGGTCTGTTAGACTACATTTAAAATGTACTTGTGTGCTTCCAGGAGTCTGTGAGACACCACAGCTCACAGGGATGCCCTGTAGGCTGTGGTGCGCCTTACAGCTTACACCACAGACAGGGATGCTCTCACCACTAATATATAGCTGATGATAACTGGAAATGTAATAGAAGGAAAATATCAATGACTGCTCCAGTTGCGGGTGATGATTAAGGGAAGTGCTACACCCAGACCGTTGGGCTGCTGGGCAAGTGCAAGACGCTGTAGGAACAGGTGCCTTGGATGGTATAATTATACACTATATTGATGAATGTAAAGCCGTAAAGGACGTTAGACCTCCTGGCCTCTTGTACCACCAACTGTGTAACTATTTTATTGACTCAGGTGTTCTGGACGACATCCTAACAATTTATCCAAAATTGGATGATATAAGGGATGGGGGAGTGGGTGGGGAATTAGGTGGCGGAGGAGGGGGAGTGGGTGGCGGAGGACCACACTAGTAATGGCGTCATTTCGAAGAGGCGAAGAGAGTCTTTGATGCCCTGGCACTGGTAAGTGTGGTGGGTGGCGCGTGAAGACCTGTGAGAAGTTAGTCACTGTTGGCCAGAACAGTGACGAGGTGGTGACGGTCAAGGGAGTGGGGGGGGGTCAGGTTAAACAGCACTCGCCTAGTGTACTATAAGAGCCGAGTACTACAATAGTAGTAGTACTCTTTTGAGTCTACTTGCTGCTACTCTTGAATTACACATCTCAACCGTTAATGGCTGGTGTATTATAGCTTCCAGAGCCTATTGGGCTGTCATATCAACATTTCAAGCTGTTACGCCCCCAAGCAACAGTCTAACACAGTTCTCAAGTCAAGCCTGGCGTTAGGCCGGGCTTGAAGACCCGTCCTCGCTAATTCGTATAGTCAATATTGACTTATTAAATACGTGCATAGGTGACATACTAAACATAATAGTTTCCCTTGAAATGCTTCATAGAAAACACCGACCTTACCTAACCTACTTAGTATGTTAAAAAAGGCATCTTATAGCTTCGTAATTACAATTGTTACTTAACCTATTATAGGTATAGGTTAGGTAATAATTGTAATTACGAAGCAATAAGATGCTTATCTTAACATACTAAGTAGGTTAGGTAAGGTCGGTGTTTTCTATGAAGCTTTTCAAGGGAAGCTATTATGTTAAGTATGTCACCTATGCACATATTTAATAAGTTAATATTGACTATACGAATTTGCGAGGACGGGTTGGAAGAAGATGAATGCCCAGAACCTTCTCCAGTCCAGGTGTACGGAGTCGGCCTCCACAACTACACTTAGCTTCCATTTCTTCACTATCTTGACTCTGAAAACATTCTAATTTCTGTGGCCCATTGGGTATTATATAATTTGTTTTCAGCTACATTTTTTTGTTAAATTTACCTCGGATCACTTACGCGCAGCTGGCACTTGGGTAAGTGGCAGTGACCGTATCGTCAGACAAGGAGATTAACACTTGCCAACCCTTAAACTTGTGTTATCTTGCGGGTGCACAGTTGGTGACACACTTAAGAACAGGCGCTGTATTTCATGATGTTTTCCTAACTCAAATGGGGGAGGTGTGTTTTAGATTTAGCTACTCAGAACGAAATGTCCATGTCGCGGGGGCTATGGTGAGCCCGTAATTGATTTCGGTTATTCGCGATAACCTTGTTATCGCGAGGTATGTTACCCATAAGTAACATCAGAATATTACTCTGATGTTTGGGTCAAAATTTTAAACGGAGGTGGGGTTTCCTCGTTTCTTTTTTCGCTTCTGTTTTAGTGCACTGGCTTTAGTCTTGTTTTAATAACATTATCTTGGTGTCGGATGTAGATACAGAATGTTCACTAGTGAGTCCCATTCTTCAACGGCTTTTCTAATCATTGTAGTTGCTAGGAATGTGCATCTAACGCAGCTGCTGTCGTTGGATTAATGTTGAGTTTGACGCGCAGGGCTTCAGTAGCTTCACACACCAGTAAGTAGTGCAATAGTGGCGCCTCTGCTTCTGTTCCACAGATGCGACACTCTTTAACTATTGGGTTTATTACCTCCCAGCAGCACTTGTAACCAAGTCTGAGTCTGTGTATGGCTACTGCAATGTCTCTGGATATCTTTTTGTCAGGCTTAAAAGCTTCCCAGTGCTATATAGTTTGTTGGCTTGGCGCTTTTCCCTGGTAGTGCCTTCTTGATTTTCTCCTTAATCTGAAAAACTTGGAGGTATTTGAACCTGTACAACAGGTAGAGCAGAAACAGTTTTTGCTAGTGAGTCTGCTTTTTCATTGCCATCTTTGTCATTGTGACTTGGTATCCAATTTAGGGTGATTGACAGCCCTAGATTATGGGCTTCTTTTCCTATATGTTGGATTTCTGATCTCACGAGCACTGTGCCTACACCGACGGCTCAGTCCAATCCTCTACTGGACGGACTGCAGCAGCATGTAGGTTTTATAGAAATAATATTTGCACAAAGACTGTCAGTGTCAGGTTAAACAACTGGCTGACCTCCACACAAGCAGAACTAGCAGCATTACACTTAGCTACCAGTACATTAAAAAACATTGGAGGAGGAATAATATTCTGTGATTCAAAGTCTGCTCTTCAAGCAATCGAAAACTTCTCTTGGAAGATCGATAGCAAGACCTCATACTCCCAATTGTAAAATGACCTAATTGATGCACAGAGTAAAGGGTCTCGAATTTCCTTTGTATGGATACCTTCACACATAAATATAACCCATCATAATGAAACAGACATTGCAGCCAAATTAGTGTGTAACAAGTTTGAAGTTGACTTAGATCTAGGTATCCCCATCTCTGCTGTCAAAACTACATTGATCCAAACATTCAGATCTGATAGGAAAGAACTTACTGACTCCCAACGACCTGAAAGTACTAGTATAAAAAGCTATGATTTGTTCAGATCTGAACCTATATCTATGGGCAGCACAAAACGTCCACTAGACTGTGCGACACAGTGGTTGCAAGGATCAGGTTGGGTTACCGTTACCTGTGGCAGGTGGCTGCAGGTGACGGATCTCCCAATCCTGAGCACTCCAGTTGCAAACTCTGTGAGCAGAACTACGGCACGATCTCCCGCACTACATCACTGAATGCCCATTATTAGACCTTTCAGACCAGTTGGCATGAGGTACCTGGAGCTTTGCAATTACTTTATCACTCTCGTATTCTTGAAGAATCCTCACAATGTACCCAAATTTGCCCAGTGCAGGCTACTAACATGGCCATGTATGACTAACCATCTTGCGAGATGGGGACCTTTATTACCACTGCTGCCTTACTCATCTTGTGTTGATATCCTCAAAATGCATCCCTGGACTGTTGTCCCCTACAGGTGGTCACTAGGCTTCTCTCGCTCTTCTGATTCCTGTTATACTACAGAGCTGTTCCTTACCTGTTTCTACAGGGCGGGAGGAGGAGGAGGATGGTGCTGCATCACTCCACTTGTGTATTAGAGGCTTTGCTGTAGAGGGCCTTGTTATAGAGGCTCTACTAGAGGTTGTTATAATTATCAGTTTCTAAATTAATTTCTAAAACAACAGAAGTGATATTGTAAGTGATGATCATGGGTGTTCGCTGTTCTCCTAATTGAACGTCGAATTTTGACGTGTACTCTACCTAAGGCAGACAGAGTCGTACTAGAAAGTGGTAGCGGCTCGCGAAATTGACCTACTGTCCCCGTTTTCTGTTTTGGGGTCCTCTGGTGGGTTTTAAATTAAATTTCTGGTGGCCTGCCTCTCGGCTCTGGGAGAGCTGGTGGTCTGCCTCTCGGCTCTGGGAGAGCTGGTGGTCTGCCTCTCGGCTCTGGAGAGCTGGTGGCCTGCCTCTTGAGTTTTCTCTAATTTTCATCCTGTGTTTGACTAGATATAGGCTCCACAGTGGAGCTGCATACTCCAGGAGTCGTCTGGCATGCGTTATGCAAGGCTCTGAATGATTCCTTACACTAAGTATCTAAAAAGGCAGTCCTCCTGGTTTAGTTGGCCACTTCCCATTTCTAAGACGTCTACCCCCCCCCCTTTGTTCTATTTATAAAACAATATATATATATTTGTTGCTTTGGCCTGTGGTTACGATTTTTGTCTTTGCGTTTGTGAGAAGATGAGAGAAGAAAGTGAGGGTGATTAATGACGAAGATAACGAGGCCAAGTGTGATGGATTGATGACAGGAAGATGGCAGGTGTTGTGTGTGTGTGTGTGTGTGTGTGTGTGTGGTGTGTGTGTGTGTGTTTGTGTGTGTGTGTGTGTGTGTGTGTGTGTACTCGCCTATTGTACTCGCCTATATGTGCTTGCGGGGGTTGAGCTTTGGCTCTTTGGTCCCGCCTCTCAACTGTCAATCAACTGTTTGCTAACTACTTTTTTTTCTCTCCCCCACACCACACACACACACCCCAGGAAGCAGCCCGTGACAGCTGACTAACTCCCAGGTACCTATTTACTGCCAGGTAACAGGGGCATTCAGGGTGAAAGAACTTTGCCCATTTGTTTCTGCCTCGTGCGGGAATCAAACCCGCGCCACAGAATTACGAGTCCTGCGCGTTATCCACCAGGCTACGAGGCCCCTGTGGTGTGTGTGTGTGTGTGTGTGTGGCCATGATCACTGGCGTGGGATAGGGGNCGCCGCTCTGAGGAGGCCCTACTCGCCGCTCTGAGGGGGCCTACTCGCCGCTCTGAGGGGGCCCTACTCGCCGCTCTGAGGGGGCCCTACTCGCCGCTCTGAGGAGCCCCTACTCGCCGCTCTGAGGGGGCCCTACTCGCCGCTCTGAGGGGGCCCTACTCGCCGCTCTGAGGAGGCCCTACTCGCCGCTCTGAGGAGCCCCTACTCGCCGCTCTGAGGAGGCCCTACTCGCCGCTCTGAGGGGGCCCTACTCGCCGCTCTGAGGAGGCCCTACTCGCCGCTCTGAGGAGGCCCTACTCGCCGCTCTGAGGAGCCCCTACTCGCCGCTCTGAGGAGGCCCTACTCGCCGCTCTGAGGGGGCCCTACTCGCCGCTCTGAGGAGCCCCTACTCGCCGCTCTGAGGAGGCCCTACTCGCCGCTCTGAGGAGGCCCCTACTCGCCGCTCTGAGGAGGCCCTACTCGCCGCTCTGAGGGGCCCTACTCGCCGCTCTGAGGAGGGCCCTACTCGCCGCTCTGAGGGCCCCCTACTCGCCGCTCTGAGGAGGCCCTACTCGCCGCTCTGAGGAGCCCCTACTCGCCGCTCTGAGGAGCCCCCTACTCGCCGCTCTGAGGGGGCCCCTACTCGCCGCTCTGAGGAGCCCCTACTCGCCGCTCTGAGGAGCCCCCTACTCGCCGCTCTGAGGAGCCCCCTACTCGCCGCTCTGAGGAGCCCCTACTCGCCGCTCTGAGGGGGCCCTACTCGCCGCTCTGAGGGGGCCCTACTCGCCGCTCTGAGGAGGCCCTACTCGTCGCTCTGAGGGGGCCCTACTCGCCGCTCTGAGGGGGCCCCTACTCGCCGCTCTGAGGAGCCCCCTACTCGCCGCTCTGAGGAGGCCCTACTCGCCGCTCTGAGGGGGCCCTACTCGCCGCTCTGAGGGGGCCCTACTCGCCGCTCTGAGGGGGCCCCTACTCGTCGCTCTGAGGGGGCCCTACTCGCCGCTCTGAGGAAGCCCTACTCGCCGCTCTGAGGGGGCCCCTACTCGCCGCTCTGAGGGGGCCCTACTCGCCGCTCTGAGGAGCCCCCTACTCGCCGCTCTGAGGAGCCCCCTACTCGCCGCTCTGAGGAGCCCCCTACTCGCCGCTCTGAGGAGCCCCCTACTCGCCGCTCTGAGGAGCCCCCTACTCGCCGCTCTGAGGAGCCCCCTACTCGCCGCTCTGAGGAGCCCCCTACTCGCCGCTCTGAGGAGCCCCCTACTCGCCTCTCTGAGGGGGCCCTACTCGCCGCTCTGAGGGGGCCCTACTCGCCGCTCTGAGGAGGCCCTACTCGTCGCTCTGAGGGGGCCCTACTCGCCGCTCTGAGGGGGCCCTACTCGCCGCTCTGAGGGGGCCCTACTCGCCGCTCTGAGGGGGCCCCTACTCGCCGCTCTGAGGAGGCCCCTACTCGCCGCTCTGAGACACATAGCAGGACTCCTGTCTTCATCACCTTGACCTCCCGGAGGTCTTCCACTAACCGCAAGTTTACTCTGACTCGTACAAAGACAGCTGTATAGTCGTAATGGCTTGGCACTTGCCCCCCGGATAATCCCCTCCCTCCCCTCGTTCAAAGACCAGCACCACAAGGCTAATCAAGCGGGCCGAGGCCAGGCCGAAGGTCGGTACTGTAAACAGAGCCGATTTTTTTTAAATTTTTCCCCGAGGGGCGAGTTTATTGGGCAGCGCCACTCATCTTGTGAGTGGACACACCGCCATAGTGACAGTATTGGGCAGCTCCACTCATCTTGTGAGTGGACACACCGCCATAGTGACAGTATTGGGCAGCTCCACTTATCTTGTGAGTGGACACACCGCCATAGTGAGAGTATTGGGCAGCGCCACTCATCTTGTGAGTGGACACACCGCCATAGTGACAGTATTGGGCAGCGCCACTCATCTTGTGAGTGGACACACCGCCATAGTGACAGTATTGGGCAGCTCCACTCATCTTGTGAGTGGACACACCGCCATAGCAGCATGTACAACACTCCCCAATAGGAAGAAAACCCGCTGGGTTGTTCATCCTGTCACTTGTACCCAGACACAGCTGGGACTTGCTTAACTGTCTCAAGTGAACAGCTCCTCAAAGCCGAATGTGTTGGTGTCGTGACTCGAGTGCGCGTGAATACGAGTGGAGTGGAGTGGAGGCTTGTCCACTACGAGTGAGCTCTCCAATTCCACCTACTGGTGGACTGGAGAACCGGGGCCGAGGACTGGAGACTGGGGCCGAGAGACGGGGACCGCGTCTCTCCTTAGTGTAATCACTTCCCATCTTCGTTTAATGTCGTAGACAGCCTGGGAATGGCTAAGCAGTTTGTCGCTCTTGTTGTATTCATAACTCCGGCCGTGAAGGCGAGGGCAGCTTCATAACTCCGGCTGTGGAGGCGAGGGCAGCTTCATAACTCCGGCTGTGGAGGCGAGGACAGCTTCATAACTCCGGCTGTGGAGGCGAGGACAGCTTCATAACTCCGGCTGTGGAGGCGAGGACAGCTTCATAACTCCGGCTGTGGAGGCGAGGACAGCTTCATAACTCCGGCTGTGGAGGCGAGGGCAGCTTCATAACTCCGGCTGTGGAGGCTAGGACAGCTTCATAACTCCGGCTGTGGAGGCGAGGACAGCTTCATAACTCCGGCTGTGGAGGCGAGGACAGCTTCATAACTCCGGCTGTGGAGGCGAGGACAGCCTCATAACTCCGGCTGTGGAGGCGAGGACAGCTTCATAACTCCGGCTGTGGAGGTGAGGACAGCTTAATAACTCCGGCTGTGGAGGCGAGGACAGCCTCATAACTCCGGCTGTGGAGGTGAGGACAGCTTCATAACTCCGGCTGTGGAGGTGAGGACAGCTTCATAACTCCGGCTGTGGAGGTGAGGACAACCGGTAAAACCGTGTATTTTCCTGCCAGTAATGTTCAGTGTGAATTCATTATTTTTACTTAACCATATTTGCACCAAGCCGGAAAATATTAGAACCAAACTTAAGGAAAACTCACTTAACGTCATTTTCACTAAGTGATGAATAATATGAAACCTGATATGAAATCAGTCGTACTAAGACCACAAATGTATTCGATATTGAAAGATGTGTAGACAACAGACCTTTGCAGCCCGTTACAAATCTTCCTGATGGAGAATCGAGCAAATTTATTTAAAACAATAAATATATTAACTGGGATTGTTGTTGTTGTTAAAGATTCGCTACCTGGAACAAAGTTCCAAGTAGCACGGGCTATGGTGAGCCCGTAAGGCACTATTATTAACTGGGAACTAAGAAATTATGACGTGGGGAAACGAAAGAGAAGATTAGTTAAGACAGACCCGAGTCAGTCAGTCTGCTTTGTAGAAACCTGTCTTTCCTTGAGGTGTTTCCGAAGGACAGGCACAGTGCCTGTGGAGGACAGGCACAGTGCCTGTGGAGGACAGGGAGAGTGCCACCAGGAACATCCTCAACATATACCATTATGAAAAATAATAACAAGAAAAAACTGAATGAAAACAATACTTCATCTACAGCGCGCATAGTAATTATTCAAACCCCCCTCCCCCCCCTAAAAAAAACTTTCTCCCAAGGATGCACAGAAAGGCTGACCAGAGAAGTAAAAACTGTTGTTTAGCTAAAATTGAAATAAACATTCAATGTCCAGGAGAGACAAAGATCAATGTCCAGGAGAGACAAAGATCAATGTCCAGGAGAGACAAAGATCAATGTCCAGGAGAGACAAAGATCAAATAGTTTAAGTGAGCAAGAAAGTAACCCATGGATTACTCAAAATCAAACCCATCATGTTTTGGACCGTTGCTTATGGAAGTTGGAACATTATCTGATGCCAAAAAAAGTAGCAAGTCAAATATGGAGAACCTACAGTACGAATGTTCTTTAGTGGGCCCCTAAACACACTGAAGAGTGATAACCCAAATGAGAGTTCTTCGTGAACACGACTCCAGCCTCGAATCACATTTCAGATGTCACTGACGACGTGGGTTGAGAACCAGAGGCTCTCACGGCGGCTGGACCACCATGCCTTGGTGAAATGAATTGAAATTCCAGCCACAGTTACCAGTACAGAGCCAACATAGAGCAGAGGAAAGGGAAACCAAGAGAAACCCTGCCTGGCCTGCCCTGCCTGCCTGCCCTGCCTGCCTGCCCTGCCTGCCTGCCCTGCCTGGCCTGCCTGGCCTGCCTGGCCCTGGCCTGCCTGCTGCTGCCCTGCCTGCCCTGCCTGCCCTGCCTGCCCTGCCTGCCCTGCCCTGCCCTGCCCTGCCCTGCCCTGCCCTGGCCTGTCTGCCCTGCCTGCCCTGCCTGCCCTGCCTGCCCTGCTTGCCCTGCCCTGTCTGCCCTGTCTGCCCTGTCTGCCCTGCCTGCCCTGCCTGCCCTGCCTGCCCTGCCTGCCCTGCCTGCCCTGCCTGCCCGGCCTGCCCGGCCTGCCCGGCCTGCCCTGCCCGGCCTGCCTGCCCTGCCCTGCCTGCCTGCCCTGCCTGCCTGCCTGCCCTGCCTGCCCTGCCTGCCCTGCCTGCCCTGCCTGCCCTGCCTGCCCTGCCTGGCCTGCCTGCCCTGCCTGCCCTGCCTGCCCTGCCTGCCCTGCCTGCCCTGCCTGCCCTGCCTGGCCTGCCTGCCCTGCCTGCCCTGCCTGCCCTGCCTGCCCTGCCTGCCCTGCCTGCCCTGCCTGCCCTGCCTGCCCTGCCTACCCTGCCTGCCCTGCCTTTCTTCCTTGTGGTGGTTCCTAGGATCAACGTTCCCCCCAGTCCGGTCTCTAACCAGGCCTGTAGGGTGGTTGCATATGATGGAACATTTGTACAGTAAAAATATAGTAATATTAAAACTTATGTTAACGTCTTCACCCAATAAAAACATGTGCAAAATACGGAGCTTCTAGAGTTCAACTAGAGCAAGTGTAAAGTAATGAAGCTGGGCGCTGGACACAAGACACCATATGGGAGATGAAACCCTCCAAAAATCAGATAGAGAAAAAATCGAACCTGTCTCCGGAAGCCCACATCAAACGGAAATCATCGGATGCTGATGAAAGGTTTGCAAACATGAGAACTAATTTTGGGATTCAGAATAGTAAACCATTCATGACCTTGCATATTAAGGTAAGAGTGCAATACTAAGTGTGCAATATGCGGCACCAGGGGAGCCGGTGGCTGAGCGGACAGAACACTGGACGCGTGATCCTGTGGTCCCGGGTTCGATCCTGGGAGCCGGCGAGAAACAATAGGCAGCTTTTCTTTCACCCTGATGCCCCTGTTACCTAGCAGTAAATAGGTACCTGGGCTGTCACGGGCTGCTTCCTGGGGGTGGAGGCTTGGTCGAGGACCGGGCCGGGG
>WNGS01164858.1:9444474-9460582 GCA_020271785.1 Procambarus virginalis | reverse complement strand
CAAATATAGGATAAGAGGATGTACATCAAATTTTTTTAGTGTAAATGGGAATTCTTCGACAGAAAAAAAACATGTTTTCAATACAATATAAGTTCTTTGACAAGTTAAATCGCAGGAGTGACAGAGGACTAAAACATCGGTAACTCAAGGTATAGATTTCTTAAATGGCGAACAATTGTGTAATTGTAATCAGGAAGCGCCGGTAGTGGGAGAGCTGGACAATTACACATGAGACATATGAGATTATATTTATTTAATTTATATGAATTGATATAGTGTTTATATTAACATTAATTTATATATTTCGATAGCAATTTGTATGATGTTTAGCGGACTGTATTTCTGCAGTATTCTCACAAATCGGTTCCTTGCACATTAAGGGGGGGGGGTATATTAAATTTATATATATGCAGCCAATCAAACTACAGTATTAAACTACATATATTAGTAATGAAAATTGAGAGGTCTTATCTTATTGTATATCAGGCTTAGTCCACCAGGTATAATCAAGGATAAAGACCAAATAATCCTCTTGGTTGAGGCTAGCATCCACCCATGTACTGGTGTACCAAGTAACTGTACTGCTTCCTTTTATGTTGTTCCTGTCAAAGGGCACTAGCTGTAAAGCCGGAATCCTATATATATATGACAGCTATATCAGAGGAAACATTTTAAATTATTTATAAGATAAAGACCAAGGAATGGCTGCATATATATAATTTAATATAACCCCCCCCCCCCTTAATGTGCAAGGAATTGATTTGGGAGAATACCTGGGTTGAGTCGCTGCCTCTCGTGCTAACCGGTTCGCCCTATATCTACCTAACATAATTGGCCAGAAATGTGGTAATAACCGGGGTTCGGTAAGGCACTAACCTTGTTTAGATGTTGACTGCATGTTGATGATGGAAGAAGCTCTAATTTGATCTCCATAACACTTCGTCCAAGGGAGAAATATAGGAGCTGACCTCTCTCCTACTGACGCCTTGACTCTCCTTGTCCAGATGTCAATAATTGGTAGAAAGGTCACATTTACTCTATTTTGATACTGTTAATTAAGTTAATTCAAATGAGATGTTTTTATGATGTTAAAAATCCAAAGACTGCTGTATTAAGAATAATTCCCAACAGAATAACTGGTGAATTTAATAGCGACGTGGCAATGATATCCCGTTTTCTATTAATAGAAATTGAAATTGAATTGAAATTGAAATAAGTTTATTGGTGTAAAATACACACAAAGGGATGAGGTAGCTCAAGCTATTCTCACCCCGTTCAGTACATCGTGTTAATACATACATAGACACACATCACAAACAATAATCATATTACCAAACATTCTGAGAGATAAACATATACATTTCCCCCTTCACAAGTAGTATGATATCAGACGTACACAAATACTTTTATGACCTAGGTATACTGTATAGACAATTTGCAAGAGACATGCAGATAATTCAACAAAATATTACACTCTTGGTGCAAAATTCTTATATCTCTCAAGAATTTCATCAACCTTTCCGTTGTGACACATCCAGGCTATTTGTTCAGGAACAGTCCTTATCTCAGTGTTTCTATATACATTAATCAACGGACAATCAAGAACATAATGGGCAAGGGTGTGAGACCTTAACATACCACATAGTTTACACTTCGTGTCATTATCATGAACACCTATCCCATATTCCCAGTAATATTTGTACCCAAGCCTGAGCCGCATGTACACAGAGTCACTCCAAGCATTTCTCCTTTTACCATAAGTGAAATGGGTGTTTTGACTCACATACATGTAGTGTTGTATGGTTTGACTTCTCTCATACATTATATCTCTCCTCTCCACTCCTGCCTGTGCCTGATATTTCTGATTTGCTTCTTATTTATTAATAGAATATTCCACTACAGTCTACATTTTCTATGGGTTAACTTGTGTATACAACCCAGCAGCAATATTATCTGCTTATTGTATTTAATGAAGTGTCGTGTTTTCCGACAAGCCTAGCTGTGATGGCTATGTGAATCTTCAGACTACGAAGACAAACAGCCCCCACAGATCAGGTAAACGTCAGGATGCGAAATCGTCAGCAGGTGATCAATACTAATGTCTGTGAATCTATCCTTGAGTTCTATACCACTTCACCGTTTCTCTCGTCCCGCCTGTGTATCATCCACAGTAACTGTTTTTGTCCGATCCTGAGGGCCGCTCCAAGCAACAGCCTGGTGGACCAAACTCTTACAAGTCAAGCCTGGCCTCGGGCTGTGCTTGGGGAATAGAACTCCCAGAACTCCATCAACCAGGTATCAACCAGCAATACTTTTGGGTTTGCTGTCGTCAGGGCCGACAACTCTCTTCAGCGGAATGTTCAAAAGAAAACATATCATCAGCGTTGTCCCAACCTCGTGGGACAACGTGGGATAACAGTATCCTTCGCGTCATAAGACGGGACAACTCTCGAACACACTTCAGTCGAGGCTTTAAATAAAGTCAAGCTCTATGTAACAGTTTTGGAACAGTCTGATGGCTAACTAGGGCTCTTAGGAAGTAAACTTTTCACTTTCAAAAAGGTAACACCTCTTGAATTTACAACGTCTCTCTACTGAGTACACTGAAATGCACTGCTAGGCGACTTGGCCAAGCGTTTAGGTAAAAAGGTTGTACGCTTGAAATGCCGAAGCTTTCAGCCTGGTCATGCTGTGGCAAGAGAGCGTATAACATGCTGGTAAACATTGTCTAATGATCTCACCTGCCCGAGCCCGCTAGCCGGGCGTGCTGTGATATACAGTATACTGTTTTCTGGCGTGATGACTAGCCGGGACTTGGCCCTCGACCACCCCTTCGCGGCAGAGGCTACATTCCGAGGTCAGATTCATGGATTTTTTTTTGTTTTAAGTACAAAATACCCTTAGCATTGGCACTCGGTGTAATCTGAAGGAAAAGACAGCAGACCCTAAAGACTACAGACAGACTACACCCCACTGCACAAGAGAGGTAGTAAAGCCATGGTAAAACTACAGATTTGTTATCATACAGGGAACGATATTGGAGTGACCGATATGGAAGGAAATGCAGCATAGAACCAGTGAAGAACAGGGGTGCTATAGGCACAATCAGAGAGCACTGCATGAACATCTGAGGTCCACGGTTATTCAACATCCTATGAGTATAAAAAATATTGCCAGATCAAAAGTGGATGTCTTCAAGACAAAATTGGATAGTTTTTCTTAAAGAAGTGTTGAACCGAAATGTGGTGGATATATAAGAACATAAGAACATAAGAACAAAGGTAACTGCAGAAGGCCTATTGGCCCATACGAGGCAGCTCCTATTTATAACCACCCAATCCCACTCATATACATGTCCAACCCATGCTTGAAACAATCGAGGGACCCCACCTCCACAATGTTACGCGGCAATTGGTTCCACAAATCAACAACCCTGTTACTGAACCAGTATTTACCCAAGTCTTTCCTAAATCTAAACTTATCCAATTTATACCCATTGTTTCGCGTTCTGTCCTGTGTTGATACTTTCAATACCCTATTAATATCCCCTTTGTTATGTCCATTCATCCACTTGTAAACCTCTATCATGTCACCCCTAACTCTTCGCCTTTCCAGTGAATGCAAATTAAGCTTTGTTAATCTTTCTTCATATGAAAGATTTCTAATTTGGGGAATTAACTTAGTCATCCTACGCTGGACACGTTCAAGTGAATTTATATCCATTCTATAATATGGCGACCAAAACTGAACTGCATAATCTAAATGGGGCCTAACAGAGCAAGATATAGCTTGAGAACCACACCAGGTGTCTTGTTACTTACGCTGCGATTAATAAATCCGAGTGTCCTATTTGCCTTATTACGAACATTTATGCATTGATCCTTTTGTTTTAAATTCTTACTAATTATAACTCCCAGATCCCTTTCGCAATCCGACTTCGCAATCTCAACACCATCTAGCTCGTATCTTGTAACTCTATCATCATTACCTAGCCTCAGAACCTTACATTTATCAGCATTAAACTGCATCTGCCAGTCCTTTGACCATTTCAAAACCCATTTCAATATGGGCCTGCAGACCGCTCCAAGCAACAGCCTGGTGGACCAAGCTCTCACAAGTCACGCCAGTCCTCGGGCCGGGCTTGGGGAGTAAAACAACTCCCAGAACCCCATCCAGGTACAACTTGGTTACTTCTAAATTTGCATTTTGTTAATTGATTAAATAAATAAAAATCAAACCCACCTGGATGGGTGTAGAATTTGTTACCAATCCTGCCTGTAAACAGCTATCAACCATTTTTTAATGCAGTGTAAACTGTTGACTAGGTTCTTTTAATCCAGTTGTAACCGTTGACTAGCTTGTTTTAATCTCATGTAAACTTGTGCATATTTTGACACGATTAAANGTGTGTGGACAAAGACAGGGACACACACTCGAACACTATATCTTGGATTGTAGTAAAATTGAGCCATTTAGAGATAAACCTAAGCTCACTCTGTATGATATGGCAACCTATCTTATTACCATGGATAAATTACCTGAAATCCTTGCACTGTATCCACATTTCGCTTCCAGTAGATGAACGACATATGAGATTAAGAAACAAGTAGTGTACTGTGAGGACTAGCAATAAACAGAAGCTCCCCTATGACTCTGTAATGTCCCCATTGGTCAAACTATTATGTATTAGCGATAAGACCTACCATTAATGTATGATGACTTACTGTAAATATGTAGCTCTTGTAATAGCACTTTCTCTGTAACTAGCTGACATTGTAACTATAAGGTGTGAAGGATAGATGTAATTGTTAATGTAATAATCTAAGATGAGGTCTGATAAAGACCTTTTGTGCCCTCTGTAATGCTTTTTTGCGCTACCGCTCACAGGATGATTATGGGGTGCACAATAAACTAGCCGCCTTCGGCGGCAACAAATCAAGAGTGGGTGAGAGTACCAGGGAGGGAGAGCGGGACTGGGTGGTGAGTGAAGATATCAGTGACAATCAAGTGACGGAGAAGAGATAGCGACAGCACCTAGCGGTTGTCTCTTCTCCACGCAGCACACTTGAGGCCTCGCTATCAGGGTGTTGGGTTATCGCTGTATCGGTACTCAAGCCTCAGCTCTCTATACTTTTATAAACCAGATGAAATCACCTAATTAATATAAATGGGTGGTTCGAACACTTTACTATCAGTAATACTGAGACGAAGTTGATGGCTGTTATCATATGATAGTGGCTTGTGTTAAGTCGCTGCCACTGAAGCAACTTGCAAGATGCCTTCGAGACATTCTCAGATACGGCCGCCATAATCTCTCTCATCTCTCCCTTTCCTCTCTCCCTTCCCTCTCTCCTCTCCTGTTCTCTCTGGACATAAAAATAATAACAGCTGATAAACTGTTGGAAAAAGTCAAGACTATAAACCACAATTTCACATGTCATAAGAGTTGTTGAAAGTGGCAGTAGGGGACTAATGCTTCTTATAGAGACAGAGAGGGGGGCTCCCCTATGACACTCCCCATGCACTCACAGGTCATCATGCAAAATTACGTTAGGCTAGCCCCTAACGTCTGGCTTCCAATTCCTTGGACACACACACACACACACACCACACACACACACACACACTCACTCACTCACTCACTCACTCACTCACTCACTCACTCACTCACTCACATTCCTATTTATATATATATATATATATATATATATATATATATATATATATATATATATATATATATAATATTATACTGTAGATTACGCTGCAGTCCTATATAACGGAAGGTCAAGCATCGTTGGGAGGAAGTCAAAGGTCATCTGGACGGACATTTATCCCGGCCCATCGCGCCTCCGCCAGTGTACACCCGGCGGTGCCCTCCCCCCCCCCCCACTAACACCACTATAGTTATCCTTTTGTTTGGGGGGGGGGAGTAAAGAGGAAGGAGAGGCATAGGTGAAGGGAAGTATAGAAGTGGGAAATACAGTGAGAGGTATGAAAGCAGGCGGGCTGTCCGCCTTGCTGACACGATGTGTGGGTGTTGGCAGCTAAGCTAAGCTGGCTCCCTCTTGTCAGGGAGCTGTGAGTGTGTGAGAGGTTCTTCACATGTGTTTCACCATATATGGATGTCTATAGATGAATTCTGTGTAGCATTCATATATATATATATATATATATATATATATATATATATATATATATATATATATATATATATATATATATATATATATATATGCGAACAAGCCTGAATGGTCCCCAGGACTATATGCGAATGAAAACTCTCACCCTGGGGTGAGAGTTTTCATTCATATATATATATATATATATATATATATATATATATATATATATATATATATATATACACCGATGCTTCAACACATGTTCTGTTTAAGGCTTTTTATTTTATTATTATTATTTATCGAGTTGCTCATACATACACACACATACATATACTCACACACACACACACACACACACATATATATATATATATATATATATATATATATATATATATATATATATATATATACACACATATACATATACATACTCACGTACACACACACATACCCATATACATATTCATATACATAGCTATACACGTACACATACATACATATTCAATTTTTTAGTTATGGGGGAAGGATATCTGGTTAGTATATCATCTGGGAATTATGTACTGTGGGACGGGGTTTTCATCTAGTGAATCGAGCTCTTGGGCCACCAGCTGTGGGAGTGGGGCGTCTCATCTTGGGCCACCAGCTGTGGGAGTGAGGCGTCTCATCTTGGGCCACCAGCTGTGGGAGTGAGGCGTCTCATCTTGGGCCACCAGCTGTGGGAGTGGGGCGTCTCATCTTGGGCCACCAGCTGTGGGAGTGAGGCGTCTCATCTTGGGCCACCAGCTGTGGGAGTGAGGCGTCTCATCTTGGGCCACCAGCTGTGGGAGCGAGGCGTCTCATCTTGGGCCACCAGCTGTGGGAGTGGGGCGTCTCATCTTGGGCCACCAGCTGTGGGAGTGGGGCGTCTCATCTTGGGCCACCAGCTGTGGGAGCGGGGCGTCTCATCTTGGGCCACCAGCTGTGGGAGTGGGGCGTCTCATCTTGGGCCACCAGCTGTGGGAGTGGGCGTCTCATCTTGGGCCACCAGCTGTGGGAGCGGGGCGTCTCATCTTGGGCCACCAGCTGTGGGAGCGGGGCGTCTCATCTTGGGCCACCAGCTGTGGGAGCGGGGCGTCTCATCTTGGGCCACCAGCTGTGGGAGCGGGGCGTCTCATCTGGGGCCACCAGCTGTGGGAGCGGGGCGTCTCATCTTGGGCCACCAGCTGTGGGAGCGGGGCGTCTCATCTTGGGCCACCAGCTGTGGGAGCGGGGCGTCTCATCTTGGGCCACCAGCTGTGGGAGTGGGGCGTCTCATCTTGGGCCACCAGCTGTGGGAGCGGGGCGTCTCATCTTGGGCCACCAGCTGTGGGAGCGGGGCGTCTCATCTTGGCCACCAGCTGTGGGAGTGGGGCGTCTCATCTGGGCCACCAGCTGTGGGAGTGGGGCGTCTCATCTTGGGCCACCAGCTGTGGGAGTGAGGCGTCTCATCTTGGGTCACCAGCTGTGGGAGTGAGGCGTCTCATCTTGGGCCACCAGCTGTGGGAGTGAGGCGTCTCATCTTGGGCCACCAGCTGTGGGAGTGAGGCGTCTCATCTTGGGCCACCAGCTGTGGGAGCGGGGCGTCTCATCTTGGGCCACCAGCTGTGGGAGTGAGGCGTCTCATCTTGGGCCACCAGCTGTGGGAGTGGGGCGTCTCATCTTGGGCCACCAGCTGTGGGAGCGGGGCGTCTCATCTTGGGCCACCAGCTGTGGGAGTGGGCGTCTCATCTTGGAGCAATCTTTCTAACATTGGGTCCTCTAACAATTCGATGGTGTTTCCACACCCTGATGGCTTGGTGCTGCAGTCTGATGTTTAGTGGTTGTATGTTCAGGAGTTCATGGAGCTCCTGGATTGTTGATCAAATGGTGGACGGTGTTTTGCTGCTCTCCTTACCGCCTTATTTTGTACTGCTTGCTGTTTTTGCATGTTAGTTTTCTTTATGGTGTGTAGTGGTACTGGGGGATACTCTAGATGTGGCCGAACTAGAGCCTTATATAGGTGGATCTGGATGTTAGTACTGAGGCTTCGGAATCTCCTCAATTTTCCTAAGGCTGCTTTGGCTTTGTTTAGTCGGTCCGTTACATGAATTTGTATCTCTGTTCTATTTTTCATAAGTCCCAGTATTCTGCCTACCTCCACATATTGGATCAGATGGTTGTCAAGGATGATGGGGTCCGGGTTTCTTTGCGCAATGTATATTATCTGAAATTTTTGTTTGTTGGTGCTAATTTTCCATTGCTTCTCAAAGTTGTTTATGAGTTCAATTGCTGCCTTGGTCTTGTCGGCTAGTAGCGGCTTTGATGGTCCCGGTTGGCAAATTATTTAGGTGACATCGTCAGCGTATGTGATGTATTCTCCATGTTGGGGTTAGGGTAGGTCAGCTGTATATATGTTGAATAGAGTGGGGGAGAGTCAGCTTCCAGGACCCAATGTTAGACCCAATGGACCCCAGGACCCAATGTTAGAAAGATTACTCGGAGATGAGACGCCCCGCTCCCACATCTGGTGGGCCAAGATGAGACGCCCCGCTCCCACATCTGGTGGGCCAAGAGCCGCGATTCACAAGACGAAAACCCCGCCCCACAGTACATAATTCCCAAATGAAATATTGACCAGAAATCCTTCCCCCAATAATTGGAAAAATTGAGTATGTATGTGTGTATGAATGTGTATGTGTGTATATGTATATAGGTATATATATATACATATATGTGTATGTATGAATAACTCAATAAGTAATAATAATAAAATAAAGAGCCTTAAACAGAACAACATGTGTGGAAGCATCGGAGTGTGTATATATTTGCCCGAAACGCTACGCGTACTAGTGGCTTTAGGTATTGTATGGACTAGCTTTTTCTTTAAATCCAACATTATGTTTGTAACTCATCTGAAATGTATGTACCTGTCCTGAAAAAAGAATCTGAATCTGAAAGAATCTGATATGAATGCTGCACAGTATTCATCTACAGACATCCATATATGGTGAAACACATGTGAAGAACCTCTCACACACTCACTGCTCCCTGACAAGAGAGAGCAAGCTTAGCTTAGCTGCCAACACAGGGTACATAATACAGGGTACAAAACACAATCAAATGTGCCCATAGTCGGAAAACCGCATGTAAAGGATTTGGGGATAATAATGTCTGACGACCTAACGTTTAGGGAGCATAACCAAGCAAATATTGCGTCAGCCAGAAAAAATGATAGGATGGATTACGAGAACTTTCAAATCCAGGGATCCTATCACAATGGTTGTACTCTTCAAGTCACTTGTGCTGTCCCGTCTTTAGTACTGCTCAGTACTCACTTCCCCCTTCAGAGCAGGAGAGATTGCTGAAGTAGAGGGAATACAGAGAACAAATACGGCACGCATAGACGCGATAAAGCATCTAAACTATTGGAATCGTCTCAAAGCCCTCCAAATGTACTCACTAGAAAGAAGACGAGAGAGATATCAAATAATATACACCTGGAAGATACTGGAGGGCCAAGTACCAAATCTGCACAGTAAAATAACAACGTACTGGAGTGAACGATATGGAAGAAAATGCATGATAGAACCAGTCAAGAGCAGAGGTGCCATAGGCACAATCAGAGAACACTGTATAAACATCAGAGGTCCGCGGTTGTTCAACGTCCTCCCAGCGAGCATAAGAAATATTGCCGGAACAACCGTGGACATCAAGAGGAAACTAGATTGTTTCCTCCAAGGAGTGCCGCACCAGCTGGGCTGTGGTGGGTATGTGGGCTGCGAGCCTCTCCAATCAACAGCCTAGTGGACCACACTCTCACAAGTCAAGCTTGGCCTCGGGCCGGGCTTGGGGAGTAGAACTGCCAGAACCCCATCAACCAGGTAACACCCACACTTCGTGTCAGCAAGGCGGACAGCCCGCCTGCTTTCATACCTCTCACTGTACTTCCCACTTCTAAACTTCCCTTCACCTATGCCTCTCCTTCCTCTTTACCCCCCCCCCCCAAAAAAAAGCACCTCCCCACCGCCACCTTCCCCCCCACCACCACCACCTCACATGTCTACACAGTAAACATCCTTCTCTACTCTACCATTCACCACCTCTCCCAATCACCTTCCCCACGGTAAACATGCTCTTCACCCTCTCTGCTGCCCAAAGAGCGTAGTTCCTGAATTACGAGAACCATCTTACGAGAATGGGGAAACGGAGGGATTATGATCACTTCATACGAAATCCTATGCGGAAATGATCAAAGCGGGCAAGAACACTCTTTAAATTGAGAAAGTAGGACAAAAGGACATAAGTGGAAGCTGGAAACACAAATGGATCGAATAAATACAGTTGAATATTCGAAGCCAGCACAGGTGGTCAACGGGTGGAATTTAGTGAAAGATTAAGTCTAGAAGCCACCTCCATCCACAGTTCAAAGGCTAGATTCAATTAAGAACTTGACCGAACCTACCCCTTCAGTGTTAGGTAAGCTACTTCCTCGCACAGTGTTAGGTAAGCTACCTCCCCACAACAGTGTTAGGTAAGCTACCTCCCCACAACAGTGTTAGGTAAGCTACCTCCCCACAACAGTGTTAGGTAAGCTACCTCCCCCCACAGTGTTAGGTAAGCTACCCCCCCCCAACAGTGTTAGGTAAGCTACCCCCCCACAGTGTTAGGTAAGCTACCTCCCCCCACAGGTTAGGTAAGCTACCTCCCTCCACGGTACACACCCTCACCCAGCGTCCACCAGCCTCCCTAAGAGGACAGGGCGCGACTACAATGAATGGAAAATTATAATATGGTGGGGAGGGGGTCAGGGCAGGGGCGGGGTGACCAGGGAGGGAGTCAGGGCAGGGGCGGGGTGACCAGGGAGGGAGTCAGGGCAGGGGCGGGGTGACCAGGGAGGGGGGTCAGGGCAGGGGCGGGGTGACCAGGGAGGGGGTCAGGGCAGGGGCGGGGTGGACCAGGGGGGGGGGGGTGAGAATCATCATCATGTTGTTTGTAAATGAATGAGGGTCAAAACGTGAAGGTTGGCAAGCCGGCGCGAGGCTGTAAAGAAGCGAAGCGGAACGCTAAGGAAAGAATGAGACATTCAAGCCATCTTGAGACGCCTAAGGTGCAGCTTACGATTAAGAAACGGTGCCACCATAGTCGACCAGGCACTGCGCCTTCTTCCCCATACATACTTCCCTATGATTAGCAAAGGTATCCTAGGGAGCCGGCGGCTGAGCGGACGCGTGATCCTGTGGCGCCGGCGAGAAACAATGGGAGAGTTCCTTTCACCCTGATGCCCCTGTTACCTAGCAGTAAATAGGTACCTGGGAGCTAGTCAGCTGTCACGGGCTGCTTGCTGGGGGTGGAGGCCTGGTCGAGGACCGGGCCCCGAGGACACTAAGCCCCGAAATCATCTCGAGATAACCTCAAGATAGGTATATACACTTCACAAGGCAGGCAGTCACCCCGCGCCCCGTATCGTTTTCTTCATGGTAATATGTAAGTAGAGGGACGACTCCTTATATTACAATAGTTATGTACATAAATTATTTTTCGTTTCAGTATTAAATAAAGATTAAGATTTGTTGTAGTAAATATAATTAAATAGCATGTATTATTTGACGGCTGAAACCGGCATGTGTAAACATCAGAGGTAAACATCAATTGTCAATCTCCTGCCAACACATATATAAGAAATGTCGTTGGAACAGTGGAAGCTTTCAAAATAGTTTTTATGTTTAGTTCATTTATTATGTGCCCCATACCCATCCTGTGGGAAATTATTACTTAACTTATACCGTTGATAGGTTAAGTGTAAATAAGAAGCAATAAGATGCTTATCTTAACATACCAAGAAGGTTAGGTGAGGTCGGTGTTTTCTATGAAGCTTTTCAAGGTAAACTAAAATATTCAATCAATTAGTATGTCACATGTGCACTTATTAAATAAGCCAATATTGACTGTAAGCAAGTTACATATGTATGTCAAGCACTGTAAGCAAGTGCGAGAACGGGTTGGGGCGGTAGTATAAAGGATTACAGAGGCACATAATGGGCTCAGGGACTGAACCCCACAGTTCATTTAGCTAAACAAGTTACACTCTTAATGAGCTAGTTACAAAATTCAATGCACATCGTCACGTCAACAATGGGCTCGAGGGCGACCACAAGTACAGTTTCTAAATTAAGCAACTGACACATGTGGAGAGCTAGTGTCACAGTTGATAAATTTGTCCTACACACCGCCCCCCATCCAGTGGGCAGAGGTGGATAGGTTACAATTACTCATTTACTACCTGCAGTTAATAAACTGGGGATATTTGGCTAAGACCTCTGGCAGCAGATCATTTTAGAGAAAACTAGACAACATTCTGTTAGCTACCGGTCGGTCAGCTTGTCTGTGTGGGCCTTTAGACTACGAAGACCAATGGCCACACAGACCAGGCCATCACCAGGAGTAGTGGGTGAGGGGGGGGGGCTGTGGGAGTAGAACAACTCTGGAAATAGCAGCATAGACCATGTGTGTAGCGCTGGGCGTGTGTAATCTGTCTGGTGTTGTGCGGTTGTCACGTCCCTCAGTAATGTTGATGTTCTCCGTCTAGTTACAGTACTGTGGTGTGTGTGTGTGTGTGTATTCACTTAGTTGTATTTTACGGGGGTTGAGCTTTGCTCTTTCGGCCCGCCTCTCAACTGTCAATCAACTGTTTACTAACTACACTAACTACTTTTTTTTTTTTTTTTTCACCACACACACACACCCCAGGAAGCAGCCCGTGACAGCTGACTAACTCCCAGGTACCTATTTACTGCTAGGTAACAGGGGCATACAGGGTGAAAGAAACTTTGCCCATTTGTTTCTACCGGGTGCGGGAATCGAACCCGCGCCACAGAATTACGAATCCTGCACGCTATCCACCAGGCTACCTGGCCCCCTGTGTGTGTGTGTGTGTGTGTGTGTGTGTGTGTGTGTGTGTGTGTGTGTGTGTGTGTGTGTGTGTGTGTGTGTGTGTGTGTGAGTGACAGTTGCTGGAGAATGTCACCTGGTCGTCAAGAGTACCACCAACCACATCCAAAATCCAGGCAGGCTTGTTCATTACTTCCACAATTTGGAATAATAATTATTCTCAAATATATAATATATATATATATATATATATATATATATATATATATATATATATATATATATATATATATGAAATTGTTGATTATTTTTGTATTGGGCCGGCTATATATTAATTTTCTAACCTATGAGTCATCAGATGAGTTTTCCAGATTTGCTAAATGTGCAATAGTAACGTTCAGACAAATTACTTCCTTAACACGAAAACGTTGCACATACAAATAATGATCGTGGACATTGAAGGAAATGCTAGCACACCTGAATCCTCAGAAATGTTCCTCGCCCGACAGTGTTCGCAGCAAGAATGTGTTCGTTTTGTTTGACAGTGGGGCCGGGGGAGGAGGTTCGGGGAGGGGGTCTGGAGTCCGGTCGCTTCAGGGCGCCATTACTGGTAATATCCTCACCACAATCTGCATTCGTCGTGGTCTTGCCAAGCTTCATTTCTTGACACAGTGACTTCTTGAACCATTACGGTGATGGATAGAATGTTGCTCCGCGCTCAGGTTCTCAGACTCGCCTGGATTCTGTGTCCCCATCCCACTTCCCCTCCCCCCCCTCACACTCAGGTGGATGCTGCTTCGGTCGGTCAGCGACCTTCCATCACTTCCAAAGCCCTGATCTCCATCGGTAAATCAGCTCGAAGGGGGGGGGGGAGGACCAAACCTCTGTTCCTCTTGTTTCCTGCAGCTTTGCCGGTCTTGTTAGTGTCGGCTTCCAAATTGCAGCTCATTTGAAAATGAGGTCACAGTTATAGACATCCTTGACAGGTGTGTCGCCAGCTATCCCTCTCGCAGAGTTCCTGCACTCGCCCCAGCCTAGACTTGTGGAGAGTCTGTGCTCTAATTGGCTGATTGACGAAGATTAAGCCTCCCAAGAGGTGGCATGGGCATAAATAACCCGTAATCTAATTCGCTGGTACCTCTGAACCTTTATACTTGGGTCAATTAAGAGTACCTTTTGTCATCTTACACGGTCGACACACACTCGGGTGACAGGGACACAGCACATTCACCGAGACGCCGTCCTGCCAACAATAACGCAGAAATACATAATAAAGTAATACAATCAGGCGCCATCATTCCTAGCCTACTGGAAAACATGAGACGCCTGAGTAGCCTGGACCTCAGGCTAGTACACAGTAGGCCGTGTACTCACCCATTTGTGCATGCAGGATCGAGCATTGGCTCTTGGCTCCCGCCTTTCTAGCCATCGGTTGTTTACAGCAATGACTCCTGTCCCATTTCCCTATCATACCTAATTTTAAAATTATGAATAGAGTTTGCTTCCCCAAGCTGCTCCCCAAGTGCATTCCATTTTTCCACTACTCTCACGCTAAAAGAAAACTTCCTAACATCCCTGTGACTCATCTGAGTTTCCAGCATCCACCCATGTCCCCTCGTTCTGTTACTATTACATGTGAACATTTCATCTATTTCCACTTTGTCAGTTCCCCTGAGTATTTTATATGTTCCTATCATATCTGCTCTCTCCATTCTTTTTTCTAGTGTCGTAAGGTTCAGTTCCCTCAGACGCTCTTCATATCCCATCCATCGTAACTCTGGGACAAGCCTCGTCGTGAATGATAGATGTAAGTGTTATTGTAATAATCTAAGATGAGGTCTGATAAAGACCTTTTGTGCCCTCTGTAATGCTTTTGCGCTACCGCTCACAGGATGAGTATGGGTGCACAATAAACTAGCCGCCTTCAGCGGCAACAAATAAAAAAAAACTTCTGAACCTTTTCCAGTTTCCTTGTGTGTTTCTTCAGGTGGGGGCTCCATGAGGACGTGTGTGTGTACTCACCTAGTTGTACTCACCTAGTTGTGCTTGCGGGGGTTGAGCTCTGGCTCTTTGGTCCGCCTCTCAACCTCAACTCTGTGTGGTGTGTGTGTTGTGTGTGTGTGTGTGTGTGTGTGTGTGTGTGTGTGCGTGTGGTGTGCGTGTGCGTGCATGCGCTGTGTGTGACATGCGCGTGTGTACATGCGGGTGTGAGCGTGTCACAGGGAGCCAAATACGGAGGGTGATGGTGTGAAGGGGTCGTGGGTACATCCCTCCCCTCCATTTCCTCACCATCCCTCTTCCCCACACACATCCACCCCCCTTCCCCCACACATCACCTCCCTTCCCTCAGTCACTCTCCAAACCAATCTCCCTTCCACATACGTCCCTCTTCCCTACGACTTCCATCCTCCCGAATGAACGAATGAAAAATGCACTGACGGCGCCGGAATAAACTATCTTTTTTAGTAACAATTGTCTGTTAAAAATCTACAAAATATATCTTGAATGTCTTAAATGATGATTGGATATTTTGAGATTCACTTAGTACTGTAATTAAATCAAATAATTAAATACTGTAATTAGTACTTGTAATTAGTCACTTAGTACTGTACTTTTTTTTCAATATTCAATATATTAATCTGATCGGACTGTTAATGACTAATGAGGCATAATCGCCAATTTATGGAGATTGGATTCTCCGGTAAGCATCCAGTGCTTACCTTACCTCAAGGTCAAGGTAAGCACCTTTGTGTTGTCATTTGTCAAAGGTTGAGAGAACCGGACACTATTCACAGCCCCAACTTGCAGAGTGAAGGTTATATTGTCTGATGCGTTTCCTCTCCCTTTTGTACATTTTCAATGTGATTTTTTTTCAATATGCTATTGTACTCAAGATGGTCGTTTTTCCCGTTTTCAGATTTGCGCGAAAATCTGACGTGAAGACCACAGCGAGCTTGAGGTAAGTCACTGTGTTCAGACAGCTGCAATCTAAAGCTGCAAGCTAAAGCTGCAATCTAAAGCTGCAGAGAAAACGGCTTTAAATGTATACTTATATAACTATATTTAGTATTTGCATCATTTGAAAGTAGGTGGAT
>WNGS01164858.1:9420287-9439507 GCA_020271785.1 Procambarus virginalis | reverse complement strand
CCATGATTCAGTCCGTCCTCCTGTTCTGGTAGTACTTATAGCTAACGTATTCCGACGTACCACGCAATTAGAAAGTAGAAATCGGGACTATTGAATTTGACAAACCGAAAAGGTTTTCTGTATGTTGTAAAGTCAATCTAAACTAACGTAATCTTCCTCTGCCTAATACACGATATCTAAGGCCTAAATATAGTACGTGTGTGTGTGTGTGTGTTATGATGGGCCAAGGAATATTTGTTTGTTTGTTTTTTAGTTTCATTTGTTTTGGACTTGTAAAGTGAATAGTACAAAATTCTATCAAATTGCTTAGTACGTCAATTTTTGTACTACGGTGCACATAGTTACTAAAACTACTATTTAAACAGGAGGATGGGTTGTACGAGTAACTATCATGCGATATAGTGATTTTAGAATCACATAGCTAGCTCATGACACAAACTATGCAACCCATCATAGTTTAGGCTACCCGAATAAATGTCCAGGGGCCAAGATTCACGAAGCCGTTACGCAAGTACTTACGAACCTGTACATCTTTTCACAATCTTTGGCGGCTTTGTTTACAATTATTAAACAGTTAATGAGCTCCGAAGCACCAGGAACCTGTTTATAACAATAACGACAGTTGATTGGAAAGTTTTCATGCTTGTAAACTGTTTAATAAATGTAAACAAAGCCGTCAAAGCTGAGGAAAAATGGAGAGGTGGGAGGGGAGCAGAGAGAGGTAGACGGAGTTGCGTGGTGACCACCAGCCGGGTCGGACGCTCCTGAGATCTCTCCGCACTGGCTAGTGTTACGTTGGGTGATTGCTGGTTTGCCCTGCTGGTGGTGGTTTGCCACTGACAGTGCGTTTGCTTGGCCATGGGGACTTCTCGCCCCCCAGTGAAGAGGACGTTGTCGGCTGGTCTGGCATTTACGGTGCCGGTGGACCATCCATTGGTTGGTGTCGCCCTGGTGGACGTGCTTCATGTGCAGCTGTCGGACCTGGTGGGCATCCAGCTGCTTCAGGGCAACCGTGCTGTGGTCAAGTTCCACCTCCAGGCTGCGTTTCAGGCGTTTCTCGAGCGGTGTGAGGGGCGTGTTTACCCTCTCCTGATACTGCTGGCTCCGTTAAGGTGGTGAATCTTAGTGTCACCTTGACGTCTGTGGCGGTGCATGGTGCCCCCTTCGAATTTCAGGAAGACTTTTTGACCTCCTGTTTCGAACGGTTTGGGACAGTGTTAAGTGTTCGTTGGAACAAGGTCGTTGCCGGGCACTGTGTGGTATGCTTGAGGCTCCCGCACCCTGACAATGTCGCTGAAGTGTAGTGTACCGTCGTCGATGTCCGTGTTGGGGTACATGCTCCGCTGCCAGTATCGGGGTCAACCGCGCACCTGTTATCGGGTGTGGTCACGAGGGTCATCTGGCTGCAGCGTGCGACGTGGGAGCAACTGGTCGGGTGCATGTTTTTCGTGCGGAGGATTTTCCGCCCCTGTTGCGTTCGGAGGGTTCTGAGGATGGAGTGGGTGCTGTGCCTGAGGCGCCTGCTTGCCTGTCTGCTGTCCCCCCTGTTGAGGCGAGTTCTACGGCCTGTGCGACACATCTGGTGCCTGCTGTGGCCCCTGGGGCTGTTGAGCCGGTGTGTGGGGGGTGTCGGGCCGTCGCCTGAGCGCATGTTGTGCAGGATGTCCCGGTGGAGGTCCATGTCCGCCCCCGCCTGTGGATGTGATACCGGCTCCCGGGGACGGGGTTCTGCTGTGTTGGAGGGGGTGCTTCAGCAAGGTGAGGTGCCTGCCGTGTCTGTGTGTGTTGACGATGTAGTTCTGCTCTTTCCATCCCTGTGCAGAAGCGTGCGCGTCGGTGTTCTGAGGCTGTGTCCCAGGATGATGTGGACAGTGTGGGTGATGTGGCCTCTGTGGACTCTTCGGACGGTGCTGGTGTGGCCTGAGTGGATGTGAAGATGGTGGCCGTGCCTGCGGAGTGGCCTGCTGGGAGGCTGGGATGGTATGGTGCGACCTGTCTCGAAGCGTTCGCGGCGGGCTCGGAGTGTGTCTCCCCTTCGTGGTGTGCCTTGGGAGAAGGTGGGGGAGTATGGTGATCTGGCGCCCCCCACCGAGGATGATGGTGCTGTGAGGGCCTCCGAAGTTGCTACCTGTGCCTCTCCTCCTGCGTCTCCTGCTGTTGGATCTCCGCAGTGGGGGGTTGTCCCTGATGATCGGGACCTCGTCGTGATGTTGCGGAAAGATGTGCGCCGGGGGGCCTCGGGTCCTGTGCCCGGTGTGGGGTCGGTGACGCACCTGCATCCCCTGCTGTATCCCCTCCTTCCTTGCTCCAGTCTGGGGATTGTCTGGTCCCGTCTGCTGGGTCGTGCCCTGTGAGGGTCCGGAGTTGGGCCCGTATCGAGATGCCCGGGTGCTTCCGATCCCGTGGTGCTTGTCCACTCTCTGGGTGTCGCGGGTGAAGGAGTTTGTGTATCGGGTGCCGGATAGGATGTCTCAGCCGAGGGCGCTGCCTGGTGGCCGGCTGCCCGATGACGAGTGAGTGTTTTGGGAAGCGTACTGCTTGCGCTTTCCGATATACAAGTTTCGGAGAAGTATTAGTTCCCGTCTTGCGCACACTGCTACGCCGTGCGTGGGTCAGCTGCCACCGTGACCACGACGCCCCGCCCCCCGGTGCGGGGTGTCTCCCTCTGACATTCGACTCTGTTTTCGCCGCCTCCTCTCTCTACGGCCCATCACGTCTACCGCTTTTGACTTTCTTCTCATCTTAACCGTCAACGCATCTCCTTACATCTGTCCTGGTGCAGTCATCGGAGGGTTACCCCTTCATGCAAACTGCACCTATTCTCAAGAAGAAGAGAAAAATGTACACGTTCGTAAGTACTTGCGTAACTGCCTCGTGAATCTGGCCCCTGATGCCTATGTAACGAAGAAAAACAAAAGTCCCGCAATAAAGCAATTAATTTTGTCTTCCTCTTTCTTGAAATCTGCTTCTGCATATTATTCTGTTATTTTGTTGGGTATATAATTGTTGATATCTTGAAGTCTTTTGATAGAGGAACAATTAGCAGGGGGACACTTGAGAGAGGTGGCGGGGGGACACATTACCAGGCCTATTGAGCTTGCCCTTCCTGTATCACCAGTACTATTGAGCGTGCTCTTCCATGTATCACCAGTACTATTGAGCGTGCTCTTCCATGTATCATCAGTACTAATGAGCGTGCTCTTCCACACATCCTGGGTATTATTGAACGCGCTCTTCCACGTGTCTTCAGCATTACAATGTTTACATAACCGTGGGCAACATGGGGTGGGAACAGGGCGCTCCTGCCTCTCACAGCTGCTGGACCACTATGACATAGCCTTCAACTACGTTCATTGAGACTACAAAATACATTACAGTACTCAAATGTAGCTGCCATTAAAGACGAGCAAAGCGCATATACACACATGGCAACAGCATTCGACAAATGTGACCTTGGTCACATTTGTTGAATCACATCCCATAACAAAAAGGAGGCCTGGTCGAGGACCGGGCCGCGGGGACGCGAAGCCCCCGAAATCATCTCTAAGATAATCTCAAGATGGTGTTATTGCGCACAAAATGCGCTCAAAGGGATTTACTGGCAAAGTAGGGAGATGTATCTTTAGCGTCTTGACGAACAGAACCCAGAGTGTTATAGTCAACACAGTCAAATCTAGATCTACCGTGAAAAGCTTCGTCCCCTTAAGTAGTGTGCTTGCTCCAGTACTTTCTCATTCTCATATTGGACACAGACAAGAACACTAAACTGTGGTGCCGTAGGAACAAATCCACAAGGGCCTTGACGAGGATTCGAACCTGCGTCCGAGAGCATCCCAGATGCTGCCTTAATCGACTGAGCTAGTAATTTCTGTGTGTAATGTGGTACCGTACCATCCTTTGCAGGTCAAACTAGGATGTTCATGGCAATAGACACTATAGAGGACACGGCAAACCTCCAACTGATGTTAATCAGGTCCTTCAGTTGGCCACAGAAAACATGTTTAATGAGGCTCTCTTATGATGAGGCTCTCTAGAATGGAATACTTTTCCACAACAGCCCCATTCAAAGCTGGAAGGGAAGGGATCTATCAGGGGGAAAGCGCCAAGCCATTACAACTATATAGCACTTTTTTTTTTTTTTTTGCAGGGATATCCCTGCGCGGGCCCTAAGCCTCTGGGTGGCCCACTAAGTGTTGCTTGTTTCTAGTTTACTTGGGCGGAGTATGAGTATTTATTACTCGTATGGTCGCTTTAGTAAGATGTTGCCATATGTGTTTAACAACTTCTTCTGCTCTGTTGAATTGAAGTTGAAATCTTAATGGGTTTGTAACTGTGCACTGTGTTAGATAATGTTCCAGAGGTCTGTCGGGCATTTCTCCACAATGTTGACATTTCCTCTCATCTTCCGGAACCTGTAAGTCTATTTCCCATGCACATGGGTATCCAAGCCTGAAGCGATGTAAGTGTACTTCTGTTGCCCTACTGCTCCCCTTCAATAACATAAGTGGTTCGTAGTTGGTTGAATTCCAATATAGCACTTGGAAGGGGGGATCAGGATAAGGATTTGGGATGGCACGTGGGAAAGGAATATGCTTCCCAACTACTTGGACAGTCGGGGATTGAACGCCGACCTGCATGAAGCGAGACCGTCGCTCTACCCAAGGCCGGTTGGACATTCAAAGCTGGAGAAATTGCTAATCTGGAGAGCGTGCAGAGATCCTTTACTGCTTGAATCCACTCTGTAAAACTTTAAAATTATTGGAACCGATTTCAATTTGTTGATTTGTATTACCTAGAGCGTAAACAGGAGATATAATAATTTACACTTGGAAAATATTAGAGGGAGTGGTTCCAAATCTGCACAGGGTAATACCATCACATGAGACAGAGGCATGGCAGCATGTTCAAAATAGCCCCGTTGAAAAGTTGAGGTGCAATAGCTTCGCTGAGTAGCACCTACATTATTGGGATTGTCTCAAAGCTTTCCAAATGTACTTACTAGAATGGAGAAGAGAGAGATATCAAATAATATACACCTGGAAAATACTGGAGGACCAAGTACCAAATCTACACTGTAAAATAACAACGTACTGGAGTGAACGATATGGAAGAAAATGCAGAATAGAACCAGTGAAGAGCAGAGGTGCCATAGACACAGAGAACACTGTATAAACATCAGAGGTGCCATAGACACAGAGAACACTGTATAAACATCAGAGGTCCACGGCTGTTCAACACCCTCCCAGCGAACATAAGAAATATTACCGGAACAACCTTGGGACATCTGCCTGGTCAGAGATGATGCCTTGTCAGTAACCGGGCCACGGGAACATTGATCCTCGGAATCATCGAAAGCTAACCGAAGGGTTCTTCCAAGTATCTTCAGCATTAGTGAACGTGCGCAAAAGTAATTGTTCAGTAATTTCCGCAGTTTCCAAGTCAAAGCTATAGCCAGTCGCAGCCAAGTTAACTCCACTGACAGTCAGATAGCACGAAGCGGGTCACAAGCAGTCAGGTGCCAGTTAAAGCCACTCGATACAAAACTCGGGTAATACTTAGGTAAACTACGGGCTCGCCATAGCCCGTGCTACATGGACACTTCGTTCTGAGTAGCTAAATCTAAAACAACAACAACGTGGGTAAACTCAGACCAGTCACTGAGCCGGGCAGCTGCTGATCCTGACGTTAGCAACAGCTGTAATACCTGACGTGTGTGTGGCGTACGCCGGGAGTGTGCGTGGCGTACGCCGGGAGTGTGTGCGTGGCGTACGCCGGGAGTGTGTGCGTGGCGTACGCCGGGAGTGTGTGCGTGGCGTACGCCGGGAGTGTGTGCGTGGCGTACGCCGGGAGTGTGTGCGTGGCGTACGCCGGGAGTGTGTGCGTGGCGTACGCCGGGAGTGTGCGCGTGGCGTACGCCGGGAGTGCGCGCGTGGCGTACGCCGGGAGTGTGCGTGGCGTACGCCGGGAGTGTGTGCGTGGCGTACGCCGGGAGTGTGTGCGTGGCGTACGCCGGGAGTGTGTGCGTGGCGTACGCCGGGAGTGTGTGCGTGGCGTACGCCGGGAGTGTGTGCGTGGCGTACGCCGGGAGTGCGCACGTGGCGTACGCCGGGAGTGCGCGCGTGGCGTACGCCGGGAGTGCGCGCGTGGCGTACGCCGGGAGTGTGCGCGTGGCGTACGCCGGGAGTGTGCGCGTGGCGTACGCCGGGAGTGCGCGCGTGGCGTACGCCGGGAGTGCGGGTTCTAACGTTCTACTCCCCCAAGCCCGGCCTGGGACCTTGCCAGGTCCAACAAGGCACTTCTTACAGGAAGGTGTCTAATGTTCTCCTGAACACGTCCACTCAAGACTACCAGGTAGTAAGCCTTGCCTTTGTGGTACGTCAGACGTTACTCGTCCAGGCATCACCAAGCTGCTAATAATACTGGCAAATGCACAAAGAAATCACAATACCGAGATGTGCTGACAATCCCACGGTAGCAGCTGGTAGTTCCGGTGTTAAGCCTTAATGCAGGACATGATGGAGGTGGATGTGAGTGAGAGGTGGTCCCGGAGACAGCCTTGGTGGGCATGATGACAGTCACAGTGTACAGACCACCACCACCACCACCAGAGGGAAGGCTGAGTGGAAACTTTCCCGGGTGTTTACCGTGACCAGCCGAGGGCAGCGAGACGCCTCCTCGCTCAGGCAGCCACCTGGTTCACGACGGAGACGTCGTGTACGTTCAGTTAAATGTGTAAACAGACCTTAGGCAGGGCAGTAACTGACGTGTAGGGTGAGGGGTAAACACCGGCATTCTTACTTTCCCATCTCTCTCTCTTCCTCCCTTCACCTTTCCTTCCCTTCCTCCCTTTCTCTAATATCTCTCCCTCTCTCCCTCTTATCTCTCGCTCCCTCATTCTCTCCGTCTTCATCCATCCCTGAGCCTGGGATGGGGCCTGACAGCTGAGTAGACAGCGCTTCTGATTCGTAGTCCTGAGGTTCCGGGTACGGTCCCCGGTGGAGACGGAAACAAATGGGCAGAGTTTCTTTCACCCTGATGCACCTGTTCACCTAGCAGTAAATAGGTACCTGGGAGTTAGACAGCTGCTACGGGCTGCTTCCTGGAGGATGTGTAACAAAAAGGAGGCCTGGTCGAGGACCGGGCCGCGGTGACGCTAAGCCCCGAAATCATCACGAGATAACCTCAAGAAGATCCCATCCTTGTGAGATGGTTCTAGGGATATGTGTCCTCGCGGCTTCAGTCTCTGAGGCCTCGTGGATGACGGTCTGATCAGTCAGACTGTTGATAGCTGCGGTGCAAAGCTAAATGTAAGAAGCACAACGCGAGAGTTCAGTAGTTGATAGGTGGAATGAACGAGCGCACAAAGCAAGAGGCGGGTTACAAACGGAGGTGGATATGTTAGCCTGGTGTTAATAACGGGTGTCGAGGCGGGCACCAGGGGATTAATTTAAACTCGACCCCCAGCAAGCACAAATAGGTAACTATACAGTGAAGTATAATTGCTGAAGTTATCCATTATAATCCTCCTTTCTCCAAGGGCATAAAGCCCAGGAACAATCACTGTTGCCTTATCTGTCTGCTTGTTTACGGCTGAAGGGGCACTTGAGCGTGTGTGAGTGCATGATTCCCCTGTGATTACAGGGACGATTGTATACAGTGTGGGTGGGGGGGAGGGGTCAGCTAACAGGGCATCACAGTCTGTGTGTGGGGGGGGGGAGGGGTCAGTTAACAGGGCATCACAGTCTGTGTGTATGGAGAGGTCAGCTAAGAGCGAGACCCATTACCGAGGTGGTGGTAAATATGACTGTGGTTCTCACAGCGATCACTCCAGAGAGCGGGGTATTGATGGTCGCGTCTCTCTCACTCCCAATTAGGGGTCGTGGTGATTAGTGCTGGTGATTACGACTGGCTTGGTCAGTGGGAGGGATGAGGGAGCGACTCGCATGTTAGCTGGGTGGAGGCGGCCTTGGTATTTTGTACATGTTGAGCACAAGTACGACCCTAAATGTTGTTACAGGGTCGAGTGTTAGTACCCAAGCCTAACTCAGCCAGTTGTATGACTGCTGAGTGTCGTCTGTCCCATTGTTTGGTGGTAGCAAGAGTACCCGTTATTTGATGAGCGTTGTACTCAAGTTGGGGGAGTTAAAAGTACATTGGCAGTGGAATTCAAATTAATTTCTTTCTTTATTATGCACCCTATACCCATCTCGTGGGCGGTGGTGGAAAGGGTTTCAGAGGCACATAATCGGTTCAGGAACTGAATCCCATAGTTCGTTTAGCTAAGCAGCTGACAGTCTTGTGAAGCTAATTACATAATTGTTAATGTTACATATACATATATACAGTCGTTTACACAAATACATATACATATCAATAATCTTTTTATATCACAAGTGCATCAAACAAGAGGCTCACAATTCACTATACAAGGCAGTGTAATAGTTGCTCTTTGAACACACCTTCAATTTCATTTTGATTTATTTCGTACGAGAGACTTCTAATTATCTAATCTTGTTGGGTATTTGTACTGACTTTGACGAGCTCACAGCGGCAGAACGAATGGCGAAGTTGCTCGTGCGGAATGATGAGTGAATGTTGCATGGTCGAGCTGTGAATGTGGGCCGGGCAGGTGTGTCCTGGGTGGGTGAGTGGGTCGTTGGGCTGCAAGGCGAGGGTGTTGAAAACCTGGTGATAGTGGGATGGGTTATGACCTTTAGGCACCACCTCACATTCCCCATCACCACCCACCCAAATCCCCGACCACCATCCACCCAAATCCCCCACCACCATCCACCCAAATCCCCAACTACCATCCACCTAAAATCCCCGACCACCATCCACCCAAAATACCCCACCACCACCAACCACATCCTTCAACGTTTCCTTTTGAGGGAAAGAACGATGCTTAACGTGAGTAACACGATGCTAGTAATTATTATTATTATTATTAATTTCTACCACAGACGTGGCCACACGTTTACAATGCTAACCAGAATATATATACATTTTCTTCTGTCCTCCATGGACAGATCTTTTAAACGTATAATTCAGTTATTTATTGAACAATCAGCTACAGAATGTGATTGTAGTGTTTTTAAAATGCTAATCTAACCTTCATACAGAAATATTTTTACATATTATGTCTGGCCTACATAAACAGTGTTCGATGTGTCTTTTTTGCATAATGTCATTAATGTGTGTTTACAAAGGTGAAATGCAATTCTGACCAGCTTCCACATATGCTGTATACACATACATACAAACACACATTCACATATACACACACACATACATATATATTTGTGTGTCTCTTACTTTGAAAGGTTAAGATAGCTGCTATATAAACTAGTGTGTTATTAAGCACCTAACCACTGAAGGTGATTAGGGTGCTTTTACAAGCTCAGGTTATAGTTGCATCACAAACATTGTATAACTGATACATTATATAGTCAATCTTGGGTATAAATCCAATATATCAAGTGTTCCAGTATTCATATAGTATTTACAGAGTTCAACATACCTCAGCCCAGGAGGGCGAAAGTCAATATGTCAATATGGGACATTCTACAATATAATGTTCAAGGGCGTTCTCTTTCACAAAGTTGACACATGGAGTATTCGACATTTGGGTTTTGAAAGAGCTGTCAGATACGTCTATATCCCAGGCGTATTCTGGCCACTACAACATCACATTGTAGAGTTCTTGCTCTATTAGTTCCATATATAAATGTCTCCTCACGATATTTATCATAATGTTTAATGCTACAACTTTCAGGTCTTTGTGAATTTGCTAGGTTAGTAAGATTTTCATTAGATATTTGTTTAACTATTCTCTTTGTCACAGCTAATGAAACACCCATATCAATTTCTACTACTGGTCTACTACAGGCTATATATCAAGCCAAGCTATCAACAAGCATATCAACAGTGAGATACCAATGCTTTGGCATCTCACTGTTGCTTTGAGATGCCAATATGTGATGGTATCCAAAGGAATTTAATTTCAAATCTGTTTTCTTTAGCAGCTAAAACGTTCATTCGAATATCACTGACTATTTTCTTTGTGTCACTACTATGTGCGTTCAATGCCAGGAGTGCACGCTACGAGTCACAGTATACAAGTCCATTACCTTTGTTGATTAAAAATTCAGTGGCAAGGTATGTTATGTTATGTTGCCAAATAACATATGCCTGCAAGTTTGGTTTGAGTTGTACTTGCCCAAACATTGACGTTTTTCATTGCTGTATGTACGAGAGAAGATTGTTCAAATATAATAAAGACACATCCGGTACATCGTCCACCTTCTACAGAGCCGTCGGTATAGCACTGATACACGTGGTTACCCATAACCTGAGTACTCTGTGATGCTTTTCAGCGTTAACTGTTTTAATAATGTAGAGTTCACACTATCGTTCTTGGGTGCAATTACAAAATCAACTGATAGATCCCAGCTATCCCATGGATTAATTGATTGGTTAATCATTAATTGAGTTGGGTACATATTTAATATTTTGATGGCGTTGGCTGCCTTGTAGAACCAAAATGCATAATCGGATTTCCCTCTTCTATAGACCTCAGGTGAGTGAAGTATATTAGAAAGTTTAGTTTGAAACCTCATGTGTTGCCGAGATCTACTTCATTGCGTTAAGAAGAAAAATATCTCCCTTCATTAGGACGCGAGAGATCCTGGTGGTCACATGTGCTTGACCCCAAGGAGGGTAGAAATAGCCTAAGCTACTCTATCCCTTGAGATGTATTTTTTCTTGTCTCAATAAACATACTTGAACTTGACCCGAAGAGAAACATTTTCCCAGTTCAAGTAGCAGCTGTGCCAAGTAATTAACGCCCGGTTCAAGTTCTTCTGTATTACTTAAGTTTCTTGCTTCCATAACTAAGGTCTTCAAATAATGTATTACCTTCAGATTCATTTTCAAGCCATCCACTAAGACCTTTAAATCTTGCGTAATACCCTGATCTTTTTGTACAGGGCGCTTATTACAGTCTATTAAATCTTGTTTAATTACTTGAACGTTTTGCGAGTCTAGCTTTTGGGTTTCGTAATAAATATTACTGAATACCTTGTAAGTTTGGCCTGCAGACCAAACGGTCTTTGTCAGTCAGACATACACACAGAGGCAGAGACTGACAGAGAGACAGACAGACAGACAGACACACAGTCAGAGAGACACAGACAGGAGAGTGTAGGGAAGACGGACTGGCCGTATACATGGTCGCCATGACCACACCTCCCACGTTAATGAAGCCAAGATAACCACCACCAAGTCCCCAGCCACCTTCCCCGCCCACCGACTCCACAACGTTTGTGCACATTTGACTTCCTGGGAGTGAGCTGGTGGTGGTGGTGTTCCCTGGGCCAGCGCCCCCCTTTCCCCGCTAACTTTGTCTTCTCACCTGTTTGCTACTATTAGCAGACTCAACTATTTTGTCATCGCTTTTGTTGACTCACGCTGGGTCACACTAGTTCCCGGCCCCCTTTTTTGTAGTTCCTTTTTTTATTTTTGCATTAGTAGGTACGTTAGTGACTTTCTGAAGTGAATCGCTGTCCGGAGCGTGTATTTCCCTTGATAAATCCAGAATTATTTGATACATTTGATACGCCGCCACAGACAAGGTAGTCTGTGGCGGCGCGTTGGTACACACACACTTCGCGAACTATTGGGTTAAGAGTTGCAGGACTAAGAGTCCCTTGCCAGGGAGAATTAACTGGGCGTCAGTCCATAATTGTTCGCCCCTATTCACCCGGCAGTAATTGGGTACCTCGTTGGTAAGGGAATGGGGAGGTCATGTTCCAGGGAAAACTAGTACGGCGAGGCTTGCCAGGATCAATGATAAGGGAAAAACTCTGCCTGCTAATTGTAGTCACATGGCGTCTACTCCTGTACTCTCACCTGTGTTTTTTGTGCTAAAAAAACGGCGCCACACCACCACCAGGCGCACACACCACCACCAGGCGCCACACACCACCAGGCGCCACACCCCCACCCCCACCNTTTCTTTTTGGTGGTCCTCTGGTAGGTTAGGTTCGGGCAATTTAGTACATCAATTAGTGACGTTGGGAACGCTCGAGGGGACGGCTGTCATCTTCCCCGTCATAGTCATCATCAGTCATAATCATAGTCACTATCGTCGTCAGTCATTATATTTGGGACTCAAAACGCTGGGTCCAAGAGCTGAAGTTTTTTTCTTGCAGGACACATCTAGGTGAGTACACCTCGCCACTCAAGCAGGGAACAGGCTGTGAAATTTGTGTTCATGTAACATGTACTTCATGTACTCTGGCCCACAGACTGTACAATATTGGCCGGAGGCCTAGCCCAGAGACCGGGCTGCGGGGGACATTGATCCTCGAAGCTACCTCACCTTGCGGTTACCTTGCGATGTTTTCGAGGCTCAACGTCCCCGCGGCCCGGTCCCCGACCAGGCCTTCTGGTTGCTGGACTGGTCAACCAGGCTATTGATACCTGGTTGATACCTGGTTGATGGGGTTCTGGGAGTTCTACTCCCCAAGCCCGGCCCGAGGCCAGGCTTGACTTGAGAGTTTGGTCCACTAGGCTGTTGCTTGGAGCGGCCCGCAGGCCCACATACCCACCACAGCCCGTTGGTCCGGCACTCCTTGGAGGAATAAATCTAGTTTCCTCTTGAAGATGTCCACGGTTGTTCCGGCAATATTTCTTATGCTTGCTGGGAGGACGTTGAACAACCGCGGACCTCTGATGTTTATACAGTGTTCTCTGATTGTGCCTATGACACCTCTGCTCTTCACTGGTTCTATTCTGCATTTTCTTCCATATCGTTCACTCCAGTACGTCGTTATTTTACTGTGCAGATTTGGTACTTGGCCCTCCAGTATCTTCCATGTGTATATTATTTGATATCTCTCTCGTCTTCTTCCTAGTGAGTACATTTGGAGAGCTTTGAGACGATCCCAATAATTTAGGTGCTTTACCTCGTCTATGTGTGCCGTATATGTTCTCTGTATTCCCTCTATTTCAGCAATCTCTCCTGCTCTGAAGGGGGAAGTGAGTACTGAGCAGTACTCAAGACGGGACAACACAAGTGACTTGAAGAGTACAACCATTGTGATGGGATCCCTGGATTTGAAAGTTCTCGTAATCCATCCTATCATTTTTCTGGCTGTCGCAATATTTGCTTGGTTATGCTCCTTAAACGTTAGGTCGTCAGACATTATTATTCCCAAATCCTTTACATGCTGTTTTCCTACTATGGGTACATTTGATTGTGTTTTGTACTCTGTATTATGTTTAAGGTCCTCATTTTTACCGTACCTGAGTACCTGGAATTTACCACTGTTAAACATCATGTTATTTTCTGATGCCCAGTCGAAAACTCTAAAAGTGCTCTGCAGTCCTTAAATAACCCATCACAATGTATGTCGGACGTAGCTTGTAATATTAAATGGAATGTAATCTTTGCCAATGATAATAACTCTTGTATAAAATTTGTGTGGATCCCATCCCATGTTGGAGTTGGAAAACATGACTTCGTAGATCGATTGGCCAATGAGGCTTGCAGGAAAGAAAACATTGATTATGACTTTGGACTATCTAATGCAGTTATTAGAAACATACAAATTAAAGAAATTAATTCAGATTTAGAAGAACTAAGAAATGCCCAGAGACCTGAAAGCTGCAGTATTAAAAGTTATGACAAGTTTTGTAATAATAGGTATTTGTATGGTCGGCATAGTAGCCGAACCAGGCAATGTGATGTAGTCATTGCGCGAATTCGCCTTGGCTATAGACACATCTGGCAGGTTAGTGAGGCTGAGCCACTACCAGAATACTCAGATTGTAAACTCTGTGATAAACCTTTAATGCATTCACTAGAACACTACATTGATGAATGTGAAACCGTAAAGGACTTTAGACCTCCTGGCCTCTTATACCACCAACTGTGTAACTATTTTATTGACTCAGGTGTTCTGGACGACATCCTAACAATTTACCCAAAATTTGCTTGTCCATTTTAAAGAATGAAGAACAATTTTTATGTATATTACTTCTAAGCTGCATCACCTATGAACCCATCCCTGCCCTTGTGTGGCAGTGCACAGTAGAAACTTGTTTTCACATATCCATATATTAAAACATTGATTGTAACCGTGATATATATGTGCTTCAGCCTACAGTTTAGACCTATTGTCTTATGTATGACCCTCTGTCCTGCGTGACAGTGAATACTAGCATTATCCTCACTTTAATCAGACTATCAAAATCCTCAGATTAGGCAAAATTGTAATTAATTTTGTCAATAAAGATGTTAATAAATAAATAATAATAGTCGAAAACTTTATTAATATCAGCTTGAAGTTTTTCAATGTCTTCAGCCAAGGTAATTTTCATACTGATTTTTGTGTCGTCTGCAAAGGATGATACGAAGCTGTGACTTGTATTTTTGTCTATATCTGATATGAGAATAAGGAAAAGCAGCGGTGCAAGGACTGTACCCTGAGGTACAGAGCTTTTAACTGCACTTGGACTAGATTTTATATGGTTGACCGTTACTCGCTGAGTCCTGTTTGACAGAAAACTGAGTATCCAGCGTCCTACTTTACCGGTTATTCCCATTGACTTCATTTTGTGTGCTATCACGCCATGGTCACATTTATCGAAAGCCTTTGCGAAGTCCGTGTATATCACATCAGCATTCTGTTTTTCTTCTAATGCCTCAGTGACTTTGTCGTAGTGCTCAAGTAGCTGTGAGAGGCACGATCTTCCCGCTCGAAATCCATGTTGGCCTGGGTTGTGAAAGTCATTGGTCTTCATGAAATTGGTGACCTGACTCCTAATCACTCTCTCAAATACTTTTATGATGTGCGATGTTAGTGCAACTGGTCTATAATTCTTTGCCAATGCTTTGCTCCCTCCCTTGTGTAGAGGGGATATGTCTGCTACTTTAAGTGCATCTGGTATCTCCCCCGTGTCCAAGCTCTTCCTCCACACTATACTGAGTGCCTGTGCTACCGGCGCTTTGCATTTCTTTATAAATATTGAATTCCATGAGTCAGGACCTGGGGCCGAGTGCATGGGCATGTTTTCAATTTCTCTTTCAAAATTTAGTGCGCTCGTGTTGATATCGGTTATATTTACAGGGGTTTGAATATCCCGCATAAAGAAATTATCTGGATCTTCCACTTTCATGTTGTTTATTGGAGTGCTAAACATGTCCTCATACTGCTTTTTTAGGATTTCACTAATTTCTTTGTCATCCTCCGTGTATGAACCTTCACTTGTACGAATAGGTCCAATATTGGACGCAGCTGTTTGCAGCCTGACGTATGAATCACAGCCTGGTTGATCAGGTATCCTTTGGAGGTGCTTATCCAGTTCTCTCTTGAACACTGTGAGGGGTTTGCCAGTTATGCCCCTTATGTGTAGTGGAAGCGTGTTGAACAGTCTCGGGCCTCTAATGTTGATAGAGTTCTCTCTCAGAGTACCTGTTGCACCTCTGCTCTTCAACGGGGGTATTCTGCACATCCTGCCATGCCTCCTGGTCTCATGTGGTGTTATTTCTGTGTGCAGGTTTGGGACCAGCCCCTCTAATATTTTCCACGTGTAAATTATTATGTATCTGTCAGGATTGGCTTAAGGTAGGAGTTTCTCTTTAAGGATCTGTGGCTCGGCTAGTGTGCATCTCCATGTCATGGCTCACCATATATATCATTGCTCACCATACGTATATGGTCACTATATGTATCATGGCTCAGAATACGTATATGGCTACGTACGTAGCCATATGTATCATGGCTCACAATGTGTATTATGGTCTCTATATGTATCATGGATCTCCATAAACATAGGCTACTTCATTATAAGCCAATTCCTCTTACGTAATTTAGTTAACAACTTGTGTTTACATTAATTTCATGTGACTACATACATGGTGGTGTTGTACAGTCCTCAACCCGCCATAATCATCCCTTGTACATCAGCGCTGTGTTCAGTATTGAACACTGTGTTCTATACTGAACACTGCATTTTCTGATTTACATGTGTTGTCATGTCACAGGTATAACGTTGTGCCAGCTGCAACGCTAATGTTATGCGGACCAGCTGGTGTAAAAGGTTTTAGCACCCAACTCTTGGTCAACACTAGAGTTAAACAGTTTGGCTTTGACTTCTACACCCTGTTACACACCACCCTCCTTTCCCTCTCCCTCCTTTCCCTCTTTCCCTCAGAGATCAATAAGTCCAACTTTGTCTACCACAGTACGCGAGGCCAGTCAAGGCAGTACATGACCACAACAAAGCAACTTCTGCTGCGCTTTCATCCATCGCCATATTTGGTGCCAAGATTGCCTTGACATTTTAGCACTGGCACTCGAATGTCAGTAATGTTTAGATGGCTGTTTGTGCCAGGTCGTCACCTGTTGCGAGGTCATACCACCGGCCCCCGACACCACCGGCCCCCCGACCCCCACCGCCCCCGACCCCACCGACCCCAACACCACCGACCCCGACACCGCCAACCACACTAAATTTTGCGTTCCGAAAAATGCAGAGGTAACAACCTCTCGCCCTCCCGTCGTCTCAGGTGTAGGAGAGTGGAGAGGGGCTTGCGTGACCCCGAGAGTGAGGCTAGCCCTGCCTGCGGCACTGGGACGGCCGCCACCTGGCACCTTGTTCACCCAGCATCCCTCGCTAGGGTCACACCTCGCCTGACTCCCTTCACTGTTCGCTGGAAGCCTTCTGCTGTGTATCAGAGCGCGCGGAGGTTCTTGGTCTCTATCACGCAGCTTCGTCAACTGAACTACATTTCAGTAACATTGTTCATTGTATTACTCACGACTTAAGTCTTTCACTGTTTCGTAAAGTGCGTCGCGAGCTCTGAACTATAATCTGATGATATTCTGGATAAAAATAAAAAGAATTTACCGGCAAGAATTGAAACAAAAAGAAAACGGAATCTGGGTCTCGAGTGCGGCGCCTTGACCAAGAATTTCCTGCATGCAGGTGACGGTGTGATTGGCTGGTGTTAGTGGGCCTGCGTGTGCACCAGGCTGTTGCTGCTCTCGCCCTACTGCCTTACTGCGCGCTCGCCTCTGTGCGCCTGTAGGATAGAACTTTAGCTCTTGGATACCGATTTCCAGCAGCCGGGTTTCTAATGCAATGACGTGTGTATCGACCCCCCATGTTTGCAAACATGGTGCAAATACCTTGTTTGCATGCTCTTGCCTGGAAGATCGAGCTTTAACCATCGGATCAAGCCTTTCTACCCATCGGATCAAGCCTTTCTAACCATTGGTTGTCTAGGTACTGACTGAGGACCTATTTACTCCCTTGAGGTTACCTTGTGTTGGCTCGGGGAATCAACGTCCCCGCGGCCCGGTATCTGACCAAGCCTCCTGGTTGATGATCTGCAACCTAGTTTACCCAACTCGAGTGTTTGCCTTTTCATATTTATATATAAATTTATCCTCCTTGAAACGACTGTTTTCGTTTTCTAAATTTGATTTAACATTTTTAGCACTTTATTTTAAATTACAATTTCTAGTTTTATTGTACTAATGTGAGGGTGAAGACAGCGTTGAGTGAACACAATACTACGGAGCAGCTGTGACACAACTGCTGTAATAACAAGCGGCCATTACGGCGCGCAGTGGTTCGTTGTCATTGTATAAGAGACGGTAACATTACTGCAACAATGGAAACACCGCCCAGTAAAATGAAACAGACATGAAAATGTAAGAGAAAATGTCCACATTCTGAGAACGCGCCGTGGCTACCAGGTTCTGGGAATGCGCGCGCATAGTCCTGCGGAATTAACCGCGTGTGGTATTTGAGCCTAGGATTATGAGGTCACACGGTTCTCAAAAGTTGTATAATTTTCCTTTTCATTATAAAAGGTCCATATGGTCTATATTATCGTTATCTTCGGCTTGCATCAAAGTTCATATCTTGTAGGCATTCCCTGTAGGACACGAAGTGGTTGTCTGTGAAGCGAGGTGGAATGTGTGCGGCGAGCGGCGAATGGGACGCATCTTCCGGAATCAATGTCGGTAACTTGTCCTAGATTGTCCTGCTGGAGGTGGCATCCCTCGGGGGTGCTGGAGTGGAGGTGGCGTCTCTCGGGAGTGCTGGAGTGGAGGTGGCGTCCCTCGGGAGTGCTGGAGTGGAGGTGGCGTCCCTCGGGAGTGCTGGAGTGGAGGTGGCGTCCCTCGGGAGTGCTGGAGTGGAGGTGGCGTCCCTCGGGAGTGCTGGAGTGGAGGTGGCGTCCCTCGGGAGTGCTGGAGTGGAGGTGGCGTCCCTCGGGAGTGCTGTAGTGGAGGTGGCGTCCCTCGGGAGTGCTGGAGTGGAGGTGGCGTCCCTCGGGAGTGCTGGAGTGGAGGTGGCGTCCCTCGGGAGTGCTGGAGTGGAGGTGGCGTCCCTCGGGAGTGCTGGAGTGGAGGTGGCGTCCCTCGGGAGTGCTGGAGTGGAGGTGGCGTCCCTCGGGAGTGCTGGAGTGGAGGTGGCGTCCCTCGGGAGTGCTGGAGTGGATGGGGCGTCCCTCGGGCGTGCTGGAGTGGAGGGGGCGTCCCTCGGGCGTGCTGGAGTGGAGGGGGCGTCCCTCGGGAGTGCTGGAGTGGAGGGGGCGTCCCTCGGGAGTGCTGGAGTGGAGGGGGCGTCCCTCGGGAGTGCTGGAGTGGAGGGGGCGTCCCTCGGGAGTGCTGGAGTGGAGGGGGCGTCCCTCGGGAGTGCTGGAGTGGAGGGGGCGTCCCTCGGGAGTGCTGGAGGGGGCGTCCCTCGGGAGTGCTGGAGGGGGTGTCTTATATAGGATCTTAAACCTGGTGGAATTGCAGTGCTAGAGGGCGAGATCTAAAGCAGTCTTCAGATACAGGTAATATCCAGGAGTCCCCGATCTGGTGTCTGGGAGTATCCTGGACGACATACAGACATACACACACACACACATACGCACACACTACGGGCTCACCATAGCCCGTGCTACTTGGAACTTTTGTTCCAAGTAGCGAATCTTCAACAACAACAACAACAGTATCCTGGAACTAGTCGTTGTGAGTCTTGAGTTCTGAGTCCTGGCATTCTGGAGGGTAATCACTGCACTTCAGTGGTTACGTACAGCAAACTGAATGCATTTATATGTAGTTATAATAGTTTTCCCCTCCTTATTAATCGACCAACTAATTATTTTTAGATTTATGGTTTACTGGAATTAGTCTTGTTTATTTCGAAAGAAG
>WNGS01164858.1:9404447-9418935 GCA_020271785.1 Procambarus virginalis | reverse complement strand
CGGTCTGCCGGCGGGGCGGGACAGTCTCTGTCAACTACAGACCCCCCCCCCCCCTCTCGCTATTCCACGGAGACTCAGACACTTGGTGAGTTGAACATTGAGGGACTTGTCGTGTTCACTAAACAGGTGTTGTGTGACGATCAGGGGCAGTCGAGTTGTAGGGTTCTCGAATTCTTGGATGATGACTCACTTTGAATATTACCATTTTAGTTGAATTGCTTAAATTGATACTTAGTATGTGAAATATATTGAAAGTTATTATTTAAAGTGTGTTTAACTTTGTTACCTGGAGTTTTGAGTGAGAGGAGGAAACCTCAGCGGTTACTGGTTCCATGATTTTAATGAATACATGATAAAGATGGAACATACTAATAATGACCTAATGATATCATCTTTCTGAATATTGAGATTAATGAGTACATGTTTAGAGTTGAAACATGGTAATAACATCTTTTGGTACAGACAAGTTCCATTCCTTGTCTTGTATGTAAATGATCTAGAATGGATGGTGGCAGCATTTTCTATTTACTATTTTCTACTTCTACTATCTACTCTTCTACTTCTATGTCTACTTTCCTACTTCTACCTATCTACCCTTCTACCTCTTCTACTTCTCCTACTCACATCCTACTTACTCATATTTCCATTTCTCTTTTTTCATTCCCCCCCCCCCCCGTTACAGTGTCAGTGTAGGTGGTGTGCCTGCGGTAGTCACAGTGTAGGTGGGTGTGCCTGCGGTAGTGTCAGTGTAGGTGGGTGTGCCTGCGGTAGTGTCAGTGTAGGTGGGTGTGCCTGCGGTAGTGTCAGTGTAGGTGGGTGTGCCTGCGGTAGTGTCAGTGTAGGTGGGTGTGCCTGCGGTAGTCTCAGTGTAGGTGGGTGTGCCTGCGGTAGTCAGTGTAGGTGGGTGTGCCTGCGGTAGTCACAGTGTAGGTGGGTGTGCCTGCGGTAGTGTCAGTGTAGGTGGGTGTGCCTGTGGTAGTGTCAGTGTAGGTGGGTGTGCCTGCGGTAGTGTCAGTGTAGGTGGGTGTGCCTGCGGTAGTGTCTGTGTAGGTGGGTGTGCCTGCGGTAGTCACAGTGTAGGTGGGTGTGCCTGCGGTAGTGTCAGTGTAGGTGGGTGTGCCTGCGGTAGTGTCAGTGTAGGTGGGTGTGCCTGCGGTAGTGTCAGTGTAGGTGGGTGTGCCTGCGGTAGTGTCAGTGTTGGTGGGTGTGCCTGCGGTAGTGTCAGTGTAGGTGGGTGTGCCTGCGGTAGTGTCTGTGTAGGTGGGTGTGCCTGCGGTAGTCTCAGTGTAGGTGGGTCTGCCTGCGGTAGTCTCAGTGTAGGTGGGTGTGCCTGCGGTAGTGTCAGTGTAGGTGGGTGTGCCTGCGGTAGTGTCAGTGTAGGTGGGTGTGCCTGCGGTAGTGTCAGTGTAGGTGGGTGTGCCTGCGGTAGTCTCAGTGTAGGTGGGTGTGCCTGCGGTAGTCTCAGTGTAGGTGGGTGTGCCTGCGGTAGTCTCAGTGTAGGTGGGTGTGCCTGCGGTAGTCTCAGTGTAGGTGGGTGTGCCTGCGGTAGTGTCAGTGTAGGTGGGTGTGCCTGCGGTAGTCTCAGTGTAGGTGGGTGTGCCTGCGCTAGTCTCAGTGTAGGTGGACGTAACCGTGCTACACCTTGTCCATACCTATCCGAACTATGATGCGATCCGAGTATAACAGGTATCTGTATACAGACGAGGAGTCACAATAACGTGGCAGAAATATGTGCTTGTGAAATATCGATTGTGAAATATCACAATCGACTTGAGAATGGTCCAGGACGGGCCGAAACGTCGTCGTCCCTTCACTTTCTAGTGTGTGATCTGGTCAACAGGTATCTGTAATCCTTATGTTTCCTATCAATACATCATTGTGAAAATGAGATCTATGCCGAGAGGGATTTATTTTCTAATTGGTTCTACCATTTGTCTAGATAAGGTCGGGTAAAGTGTTGCAGTTACGTTGACTTAGAGAGTGTTTACAGATTAAGTGAACGTTGTACGTTTAGAGTCGTGACGCCGAACATGATTAAATGTTCTATATAACAAGTAGTGTCTTAACGTGAAGACGACGGCCTTTCGTTTTGATGATTGGTTGCATGAATGGTGCTGCAATGATACCTGCAAACTTCGGTATCATCTCTTATAACGAGGAATTTAACAAATTAAAGAGGCAAATTATTAATATTCTCTGAATTATTAAGAGCTCATTTGGGGCTCTTCATTACCGTGGGAGGCTTGAAGTACAAAGATTTGTAATGACCAAGTTGGTCCTGAAAGTTGACCTCGAAAACAAAGGAAAATAAAAAGTATTTCTGGAAATCTCAACGACTTCATAAGGTTGTTGAATGAGTGATTAAATGCTTGAAGTTAACTACCGATAAGATTGAAGACGAGACAGCCAGGGCTTGGGGGGGGTGATCAATTACGTGTTTCCTAAGGCCTGGATAATGGAAGGCAGGAGTTATCAGGGGAAAGCGCCAAGGCCTGGATGATGGAAGGAGGGAGTAATCAGGGGAAAGCGCCGAGGCCTGGATAATGGAAGGCAGGAGTTATCAGGGGAAAGCGCCAAGGCCTGGATAATGGAAGGAAGGAGTTATCAGGGGAAAGCGCCAAGGCCTGGATAATGGAAGGAGGGAGTTATCAGGGGAAAGCGGCAAGGCCTGGATAATGGAGGCTCGGTCACTTAACTGGGCTGGCGGTTATTAAGGTGTATAAAGTTGATAGTGATGACCGTTAACGACCGAGAGAGGCAGGAGTAGGGCGTAAAAATAGGATAATGACGGAAGTGTGGGAATCTGCTGGCCTGGGAGGGCGGGCGTGTACTCGCCGGGTTGTGCTTGCGGGGGTTGAGCTTTGACTCTTTGGTTCCGCCTCTCAACTGGTGTACAGATTCCTGAACCTATTGAGCTCTATCATATCTACATTAGAAACTGTGTAAGGAGTCTGCCTGCACCGCATCACTTCCAAGTGCATTCCATTTACTAACTACTCTGACACTGAAAATGTATTGTAGAAAAAATATTTTTCTACTAGAAAAAATTTTTTACTAGGAAAAAAAGATTTTTCTACTAGAAAAAATTCTACTAGAAATAATTCTACTAGAAAAAAATTTCTACTAGAAAAAAATTCTACTTGAAAACAAGTTTAGTAAAAAAGATTCAAGTATCGTCTGGTATAGTATAGGAGCACCTATAGGTGTACACCTCTTCCTACAAACATCTAACAAGTTTGATATATTTACCTGAATATACCTGAGGGGCCACCATCTCGCTAGTGGCCTCAACGAGGACAGGAAGCCGGCGGCTTGTTGCAAAGTTCATCCTCGGTTTCAGAAGCACTGTGAAAGAAATAATTTTTGTCTTGTCTGGTAATTGATTTCCATAAGTATTTCAAATTCTGATCAGTGTCGCTGTTGTATATTTTACACGTAAACTCTTGATTAAGTAGTTGGGAACTTTGAAACTTGGCGGCTGACAGCTGGGTGGACAACGCTTCGGATTCGTAGTCCTGAGGTTCCGGGTTCGATCCCCGGTGGAGGCGGAAACAAATGGGCAGAGTTTCTTTCACCCTAATGACCCTGTTACCTAGCAGTAAATAGGTACCTGGGAGTTAGACAGCTGCTACGGGCTGTTTTCTTGGGGGGGGGGGTAACAAAAAGGAGGCCTGGTCGAGGACCGGGCCGCGGCGACGCTTAGCCCCGAAAATCATCTCAAGATAACCTCAAGGAAAATGTCTCTTACCTTTTAACGCTGCGCAGTTGTCTGATCGCTGCGCAGTTGTCAGTAAGCTTGTTTACATTTAATGTGAAACCATCAACCCGTCCTCCTGTTTAGACAGTAACTATTGTGATGGTCGTCAATAGTCAGGAATTCGTACGTACTTAACTTTTAGATAGTAGTATACTGACTAGTAACGAATTCTTTTCAAATAAATGACGCTAAAACAAAGACTTAAATATTCCTAGGCCTAGTATAGCGCACACATGTACTATATCAGGCCTCAGATATCGTGTATTAGGCCTAGGGAGGTTGGGATAGGTTAGTTTAGATTGTCAAAGCAACACAAGTAAACAATAGTTTTCCGGTTTGTCCAACTCAATAGTGCCGATTTCTACGTTTTTATTTCCTTGTACGTCGGTGTATATATATACTAAGGTCCTCATCGTTACTATAAGTGCTACCAGAACAGGAGGACGGGCTGGAAACTTGGCGTGCAGGCAAATTAAAAAAAAATATCCTACTTATCGGGTCATTTCCATTCTTGATCTAAAAGCAGAAACATCTCCCTCTCTTCCTCTCGAATTTTAAAAATAATGCTATTAGGAGGTTTCAGTTGAAGAGGGTTGGTTCCCCCCTCTTTTTTTACATCCTCTCTCTTAGCTAAACTTAATTTTAGGGATCTGGTCAACCAGCTGTTAGACGCAGCTGTTTGCAGTATGAATCGCAACCCGTTTGAGTGGATATCCTCTGGAGGCGTTTATCAGGTCCTCTTGAAGGATGCCAACTTTCCCCAGTTGGGTCGTGCCCCTCTCTGCCGTTCCTCCACTTTGCCGTGGTGGGTACCTCACATTCTCCCGGCGTGCGTGTAAAACACTAGCCAACACAATGGCTTTCTTACGTGGGTTTTAGGGGGAATTAAAGTACGAGACATGAATAATGATAGTGTTTTTTTTTTGTCTGTCGCGGTGGCATTCTGCGGACATTCCCTACCCTCCCTATGCTGGGAGTGGGGACTTGGAAGCCCCATTCCTCAGCAAGGGAACCTAGAGCCTCCCTTCACTCTCCCCACTGGGAACAAGGACCTGGTGACCCCCACTGGTGATCCCCAGCGACACACACACAATCCCCCACGGGTGAGTTAAACGGTCACATTACTATCTACCAGTCAGAGTGCAATTTCAAGGACGCCTTTCCTAATACAAGACCCTAGAAAATGGTATACCACAAAGGAGAATTCTCAGCTTTGGGCTGAGAAACAAGTTTTTTTTACGGCCAGGTTGTCATCACACACATCTACTTGGTTACGCCTGTGACGTCGTGCTTGGCTGCGCGGGTGACGTCGTACTTGGCTGCGCGGGTGACGTCGTCCTCATAGTAAGAGAGGATAATCCTCTACATGAAGCACAATTCCTCGCCACTATAAGACTTGTTTGTTTAGGTTCACAATATAATTACTTTTTGCTAATATTTTATGCCTCCACGATGCAAAACGCGACTAACTACTGGCCTCTGCACCGAGGCAAACTCAGTGTCCGCAGCCTTCACAGGAACTCTCTCAAAGGGCTACCATGACACTGGGGTGGATAGCTGGGTGCACTCTTGTAAGATATGACCGAAAAATAATAGAATAGAGACCGAGAGTCGCCCGTAGGTCAAGACACACTAGGTTGCACGTCGGCTACCACCAACGATGCGGTGGAAGTGCAGAATCAAAATGTAATTCCAAAATTTAGCTGTAAATATACAGGTAGCGTTGCAAACCCACAGTTTTTCAAATACCACCTGTTGAAAATCCAACACTGCTTGGGTGAGCTGCACACTTCATCTACAGTTGCGGACAGTGGAGAGCAACATTGGACTAATACAACTTAATGAGAAAAAGCTTGAACAAAGAATATTGAAAGAACTGAACAATAAGGTTAAATCTGAGGTTTGGACCCTATAGAGGACTGCGCCAGCCGTTAGGATGCATTAATGGTTGTTGAAAAGTTGTTAGAACCAAATGTGAGCTGTGAGCTTCAGTTGGGTGTGGGGGGTTAGTGGGCTCAGCTTCGCCACCACCGCCTCCACAGTAGGAGGGAAGGGTGAACGTGTGGGTTCTCTCCCTGTATATACCTGTGCTTCTATGACTTGTTGTGGGTCTTGTGTAGAATGTGAGAACTAAACCACACTCCAGAAGACGAGGAGGGAGGGAAGGAATTATCAATGGAAAGCGCCAAGCCATTACGACTATGTAGCACTGGGAAGGGGTCAGGATAAGGATTTGGGACGGAAGGGGAGGGGGGGGGAAGGAATCGTGTCTCCTAGAGCCCAGGTAAATGGCCTGCACCTCTATCATGGAAGAGATCTGTTCCCCTCTCTCCTGTCCCTCGCGTGTACTCTATATGACAGGTGCAGAATGATCTGACAGACTGCAAGAGGAATATAGACATTGCTGGCGATGAGTCACAATAACGTGGCTAAAGTATGTTGACCAGACCACACACTAGAAGGTGAAGGGACGACGATGTTTCGGTCCGTCCTGGACCATTCTCAAGTCGACTTGAGAATGGTCCAGGACGGACCGAAACGTCGTCGTCCCTTCACCTTCTAGTGTGTGGTCTGGTCAATATAGACATTCACTGGGTACTGTGTCGGCGGGTTGTGGAACTCCCGTAACCCCCTCCAGGTGTGTGTGTGTGTGTGTGTGTGTGTGTGTGTGTGTGTGGTGTGTGTGTGTGTGTGTGTGTGTGTGTGTGTGTGTGTGTGTGTGTGTGTGTGTTGTCAGGTGTGTACGTCAACTTATCATTTCACCTAATTCATTAAATATGCACTAACATCGCACATAATAAAAGTATTTGAGAGAGTAATTAGGAGTCAGGTCACCAATTTCATGGAGACCAATGACTTTCACAACCCAGGCCAACATGGATTTCGAGCGGGAAGATCGTGCCTCTCACAGCTACTTGAGCACTACGATAAAGTCACTGAGGCATTAGAAGAAAAACAGAATGCTGATGTGATATACACGACTTCGCAAAGGCTTTCGATAAATGTGACCATGGCGTGATAGCACACAAAATGAAGTCAATGGAATAACCGGTAAAGTAGGACGCTGGATACTCAGTTTTCTGTCAAACAGGACTCAGCGAGTAACGGTCAACCATATAAAATCTAGTCCAAGTGCAGTTAAAAGCTCTGTACCTCAGGGTACAGTCCTTGCACCGCTGCTTTTCCTTATTCTCATATCAGATATAGACAAAAATACAAGTCACAGCTTCGTATCATCCTTTGCAGACGACACAAAAATCAGTATGAAAATTACCTCGGCTGAAGACATTGAAAAACTTCAAGCTGATAATAATAAGTTTTCGACTGGGCATCAGAAAATAACATGATGTTTAACAGTGACAAATTCCAGGTACTCAGGTACGGTAAAATGAGGACCTTAAACATAATACAGGGTACAAAAACACAATCAAATGTGCCCATAGTAGGAAAACAGCATGTAAAGGATTTGGGAATAATGATGTCTGACGACCTAACGTTTAGGGAGCATAACCAAGCAAATATTGCGACAGCCAGAAAAATGATAGGATGGATTACGAGAACTTTCAAATCCAGGGATCCCATCACAATGCTTGTACTCTTCAAGTCACTTGTGCTGTCCCGTCTTGAGTACTGTTCAGTACTCACTTCCCCCTTCAGAGCAGGAGAGATTGCTGAAATAGAGGGAATACAGAGAACATATACGGCACGCATAGACGCGATAAAGCACCTAAATTATTGGGATCGTCTCAAAGCTCTCCAAATGTACTCACTAGAAGAAGACGAGAGAGATATCAAATAATATACACCTGGAAGATACTGGAGGGCCAGGTCCCAAATCTACACAGTAAAATAACAACGTACTGGAGTGAACGATATGGAAGAAAATGCAGAATAGAACCAGTGAAGAGCAGGGGTGCCATAGGCACAATCAGAGAACACTGTATAAAATCAGAGGTCCCGCGTTGTTCACGTCCTCCCATCAAGCATAAGAATAATGCCCGAAGCATAAGAAATATTGCCAACAACGTGGACTCTTCAAGAGGAACTGATTTATCCTCCAAGGAGTTCCGGACCAGCCGGGCTGTGGTGGGTATGGGGCCTGCGGGCCGCTCCAAGCAACAGCCTAGTGGACCAAACTCTCACAAGTCAAGCCTGGCCTCGGNACTCCTAGGAGCTCTTCTGGGGTTGAAAGCCATCATGAGGTATCAAAATCCTCAGATTAGGCAAAATTGTAATTAATTTTGTCAATAAAGATGTTAATAATAATAATAATGAGGTCCTTGATAAGAAAATCGCCGACCTTAAGAGGATGGATGGGAGGAGTGAGAATATTGATGCTCATGATGCACTCTACCTCATCACCAGATGGTCTGTCCCTCCCAGGTTAACTACTTTCTGAGGTGTTCACCATCTTACAGTAGTCAAAAACTAGCTGAGTATGACCGGTTACTGAAATCAATGCTAGAAAAAGCCCTTAACCTCTCTTGATGAACTACAGTGGAAACAAGCCTCTCCGGATCAGCCGGGCTGTGGTGGGTATGTGGCTCTGCGGGCCGCTCCAAGCAACAGCCTGGTGGATCAAACTCTCACAAGTCGAGCCTGGCCTCGGGCCGGGCTTGGGGAGTAGAAGAACTCCCAGAACCCCATCAACCAGGTATCAACCAGGTATCTTCCCGTAAGACTTGGGGGCCTCGGATTTCAAACAGCAGCGCAAATCGCTGTTCCAGCCTTCCTCCCTCCTCATCGGCATCCGACGACCTTGTGAAGGAAATTCTACCTGCCCACTTACATCAGCTGGCAGGTGTACATGATCCCATTTTACACGCTGTGCGTGTAAAATTGTAATCTTCGGCTATCCAGAGAGTCTATCGAAACTGATGCTCCTACAGGAGGGGACACACAGAGAAATCTGTGCCCTGTACGTGCCAACCGTGCACGAGAGTGGGCCTCTCGTGCAGACCAATCACCTCAACCACTATTCCCGAAAGCCCACAAGCAATCCAGCTGGGATGGCCCCATTATAGACCAAGTTGCTGCAGAGTGCCTGGGTGCTGCAATAACAAAACACGGCATTGCTCGCCTCACAGCAGTAGCAGCCCCACATGCAGGGGACTTCCTGTTAGCCACCCCAATGTCGGCAACTGGCACGCGTCTCACACCACACGCCCTCCGAATTGAGGTGGCCCTCCGCCTTGCTGCCCCAATCCACACCAGATATAGGTGTATTTGCGGCGAGGTGGTGGCTGACAGGTACGGCCACCATGGTCTACTCTGCCAAAGCACAGGGGGATGGCACTCGAGGCACAGTGAAGTTAACGACATCATCAAGAGGAGCCTCACCACAGCTGGATGCCCAGCTGAAAGAGAGCCTCGTTACCTAACGCCCCGTAACTCTGATGCTCTTATTGCTCACCCGGATGGTATCACAGTGAACCCCTGGAAGAACGGCAAGCAGTTGGTATGGGACTACACGTGCGTATCAACCCTGGCTAACACCTACATTGACCTCAGTGTTGCACAACCAGGTGGCGCTGCCACCCACAGGGAAGCAGCCAAATCCCGTAAGTGCAGAGAACTGGATCACCACTACAATTTTGTCCCCATTGCTTTTGAGACACTCGGCACATGGGGTAAAAGTGCTACCAGTTTTTTTAAGGAACTGGGTTCTAAGCTCATTGAAACATCAAGGGACCCTAGAGCTGCCAGCTTTCTTTTCCAGCGCCTCAGCGTGGCGATACAGAGGGGAAATGCACACTGCATTCAGGGTTCCTGCCCGCCATCTGAGGAGCTGGAGGAACTCGACAACTTAGGATAACAATATTTGTACCCTACATGTAACTCCTTTTTTGTAACAAAGTTCAAATAAAACAAATATATATGTGCACATATAAAAGAATGGGGGTGGTAGGAGAAGATAATATTAGTGTTCAGTGAGAAACCACAAGGTCTTCTCTGAATACTTTTTATTTTCTTCTCCGAGGCTATGGGTCCCCACATTGGTACCAGAGGTGGTACCCTCACAAACTTATATATATATATATATATATATATATATATATATATATATATATATATATATATATATATATATATATATATATATATATATAAAAGCTGTCAAGGCCTGGTGGAGGATGCTGCCATCTGTGATAAGATGCCGGCGAATGCCTGACCATCTGAGAAGTTAGTGGGGGGGAGGGGGGGGGAAGCAACAGACTGATTGATCAGGTCTGTTGGAACTATGTTCGTGGCCCCCAGGCCGAATTTGCGAGGTAAGATAACACACTAAGCCGAATCCAGATGAACTACTGATGAAATGCGCGGGTGTCAAGGTGTTGGGAGGGGTTAGACAGGAGGGAGAATTTTTGATGAGAACGGAGAGTTTATTTGGCAGCGTCACTCGCCCTGTGAGTAAATATACCGCCATAATTGCATGTACAACACCCGTAATAGGAAGAATGCCCGCTAGGTTATTCACCCTGTTAGTAGTAGGTGTTTGTGTTTGGTGTTCCCGGCGGGGTGGCAGACTGTTTGGCATGCCAGTCTCAGTGTAGGTGGGTGTGCCTGCGGTAGTGTAGGTGGGTGTGCCTGCGGTAGTCACAGTGTAGGTGGGTGTGCCTGCGTTAGTCTCAGTGTAGGTGGGTGTGCCTGCGTTAGTCTCAGTGTAGGTGAGTGTGCCTGCGTTAGTCTCAGTGTAGGTGAGTGTGCCTGCGTTAGTTTCAGTGTAGGTGGGTGTGCCTGCGGTAGTGTCAGTGTAGGTGGGTGTGCCTGCGTTAGTCAGTGTAGGTGGGTGTGCCTGCGTTAGTCTCAGTGTAGGTGGGTGTGCCTGCGGTAGTGTCAGTGTAGGTGGGTGTGCCTGCGTTAGTCTCAGTGTAGGTGGGTGTGCCTGCGTTAGTCTCAGTGTAGGTGGGTGTGCCTGCGGTAGTCTCAGTGTAGGTGGGTGTGCCTGCGGTAGTCTCAGTGTAGGTGGGTGTGCCTGCGGTAGTCTCATTGTAGGTGGGTGTGCCTGCGGTAGTCTCAGTGTAGGTGGGTGTGCCTGCGGTAGTATCAGTGTAGGTGGGTGTGCCTGCGGTAGTCTCAGTGTAGGTGGGTGTGCCTGCGGTAGTCTCAGTGTAGGTGGGTGTGCCTGCTGTAGTGTCAGTGTAGGTGGGTGTGCTTGCGGTAGTGTCAGTGTAGGTGGGTGTGCCTGCGGTAGTGTCAGTGTAGGTGGGTGTGCCTGCGGTAGTGTCAGTGTAGGTGGGTGTGCCTGCGGTAGTGTCAGTGTAGGTGGTGTGCCTGCGGTAGTCTCAGTGTAGGTGGTGTGCCTGCGGTAGTGTCAGTGTAGGTGGGTGTGCCTGCGGTAGTGTCAGTGTAGGTGGGTGTGCCTGCGGTAGTGTCAGTGTAGGTGGGTGTGCCTGCGTTAGTCTCAGTGTAGGTGGGTGTGCCTGCGTAGTGTCAGTGTAGGTGGGTGTGCCTGCGGTAGTGTCAGTGTAGGTGGGTGTGCCTGCGTTAGTCTCAGTGTATGTGGGTGTGCCTGCGGTAGTGTCAGTGTAGGTGGGTGTGCCTGTGGTAGTGTCAGTGTAGGTGGGTGTGCCTGCGGTAGTGTCAGTGTAGGTGGGTGTGCCTGCGGTAGTGTCAGTGTAGGTGGGTGTGCCTGCGGTAGTATCAGTGTAGGTGGGTGTGCCTGCGGTAGTCTCAGTGTAGGTGGACGTATCCGTGCTACACCTTGTCCATACCTATCCGAACTATGATGCGATCCGAGTATAACAGGTATCTGTATACAGACGAGGAGTCACAATAACGTGGCAGAAATATGTGCTTGTGAAATATCGATTGTGAAATATCACAATCGACTTGAGAATGGTCCAGGACGGGCCGAAACGTCGTCGTCCCTTCACTTTCTAGTGTGTGATCTGGTCAACAGGTATCTGTAATCCTTATGTTTCCTATCAATACATCATTGTGAAAATGAGATCTAGGCCGAGAGGGATTTATTTTCTAATTGGTTCTACCATTTGTCTAGATAAGGTCGGGTAAAGTGTTGCAGTTACGTTGACTTAGAGAGTGTTTACAGATTCAGTGAACGTTGTACGTTTAGAGTCGTGACGCCGAACATGATTAAATGTTCTATATAACAAGTAGTGTCTTAACGTGAAGACGACGGCCTTTTGTTTTGATGATTGGTTGCATGAATGGTGCTGCAATGATACCTGCAAACTTCGGTATCATCTCTTATAACGAGGAATTTAACAAATTAAAGAGGCAAATTATTAATATTCTCTGAATTATTAAGAGCTCATTTGGGGCTCTTCATTACCGTGGGAGGCTTGAAGTACAAAGATTTATAATGACCTCAAGTTGGTCCTGGAAGTTGACCTCGAAAACAAAGGAAAATAAAAGTATTTCTGGAAATCTCAACGACTTCATAAGGTCGTTGAATGAGTGATTAAATGCTTGGAGTAAACTACCGATAAGATTGAAGACCAGACAGCCAGGGCTTGGTGGGGAGGGTGATCAATTACGTGTTTCCTAAGGCCTGGATAATGGAAGGAGGGAGTTATCAGGGGAAAGCGCCAAGGCCTGGATAATGGAAGGAGGGAGTTATCAGGGGAAAGCGCCAAGGCCTGGATAATGGAAGGAAGGAGTTATCAGGGGAAAGCGCCAAGGCCTGGATAATGGAGGCTCGGTCACTTAACTGGGCTGGCGGTTATTAAGGTGTATAAAGTTGATAGTGATGACCGTTAACGACCGAGAGAGGCAGGAGTAGGGCGTAAAAATAGGGATAATGACGGAAGTGTGGGAATCTGCTGGCCTGGGAGGGCGGGCGTGTACTCGCCGGGTTGTGCTTGCGGGGTTGAGCTTTGACTCTTTGGTTCCGCCTCTCAACTGGTGTACAGATTCCTGAACCTATTGAGCTCTATCATATCTACATTAGAAACTGTGTAAGGAGTCTGCCTGCACCGCATCACTTCCAAGTGCATTCCATTTACTAACTACTCTGACACTGAAATGTATTGTAGAAAAAATATTTTTCTACTAGAAAAAATTTTTACTAGGAAAAAAGATTTTTCTACTAGAAAAAATTCTACTAGAAATAATTCTACTAGAAAAAAATTCTACTAGAAAAAAATTCTACTTGAAAACAAGTTTAGTAAAAAAGATTCAAGTATCGTCTGGTATAGTATAGGAGCACCTATACGTGTACACCTCTTCCTACAAACATCTAACAAGTTTGATATATTTACCTGAATATACCTGAGGGGCCACCATCTCGCTAGTGGCCTCAACGAGGACAGGAAGCCGGCGGCTTGTTGCAAAGTTCATCCTCGGTTTCAGAAGCACTGTGAAAGAAATAATTTTTGTCTTGTCTGGTAATTGATTTCCATAAGTATTTCAATTCTGATCAGTGTCGCTGTTGTATATTTTACACGTAAACTCTTGATTAAGTAGTGGGAACTTTGAAACTTGGCGGCTGACAGCTGGGTGGACAACGCTTCGGATTCGTAGTCCTGAGGTTCCGGGTTCGATCCCCGGTGGAGGCGGAAACAAATGGGCAGAGTTTCTTTCCACCTAATGACCCTGTTACCTAGCAGTAAATAGGTACCTGGGAGTTAGACAGCTGCTACGGGCTGTTTTCTGGGGGGGGGGGGTAACAAAAGGAGGTCTGGTCGAGGACCGGGCCGCGGCGACGCTTAGCCCCGAAAATCATCTCGAGATAACCTCAAAGAAAATGTCTCTTACCTTTTAACGCAGCGCAGTTGTCTGATCGCTGCGCAGTTGTCTGATCGCTGCGCAGTTGTCAGTAAGCTTGTTTACATTTAATGTGAAACCATCAACCCGTCCTCCTGTTTAGACAGTAATATTGTGATGTCGTCAATAGTCAGGAATTCGTACGTACTTATCTTTTAGATAGTAGTATACTGACTAGTAACGAATTCTTTTCAAATAAATGACGCTAAAACAGACTTAAATATTCCTAGGCCTAGTATAGCGCACACATGTACTATATCAGGCCTCAGATATCGTGTATTAGGCCTAGGGAGGTTGGGATAGGTTAGTTTAGATTGTCAAAGCACACAAGTAAACAATAGTTTTCCGGTTGTCCAACTCAATAGTGCCGATTTCTACGTTTTTATTTCCTTGTACGTCGGTGTATATATATACTGTGGTCCTCATCGTTACTATAGTGCTACCAGAACAGGAGGACGGGCTGGAAACTTGGCGTGCAGGCAATATAAAAAAATACCCTACTTATCGGTCATTTCCATTCTTGATCTAAAAGCAGAACCTCTCCCTCTCTTCTCCCTCGAATTTTAAAAATATGCTATAAGGAGGTTTTAGTTGAAGAGGGTTTGGTTCCCCCTCTTTTTTACATCCTCTCTCTTAGCTAAACTTAATTTTGGGGATCTGTCAACCAGCTGTTAGACGCAGCTGGTTTGCAGTATGAATCGCAACCCTTTGAGTGGATATCCTCTGGAGGCGTTTATCAGGCCCACCAGGTGGTGGTGGACATGGCCCTCCAGGTGGTGAAGGTGGTGGTGGTGGACATTGCCCCTCCAGGTGGTGAAGGGTGGTGGTGGACATGGCCCTCCAGGTGGGTGGTGGTAGACATGGCCCCCAGGTGGTGAAGGTGGTGGTGGTGGACATGGCCCTCCAGGTGGTGGTGGTGGACATGGCCCTCCAGGTGGTGAAGGTGGTGGTGGTGGACATGGCCCTCCAGGTGGTTAAGGTGGTGGTGGTGGACATGGCCCT
>WNGS01164858.1:9350184-9381164 GCA_020271785.1 Procambarus virginalis | reverse complement strand
CAACACAATATTCCAGAAAAGATAACAGGCATTGCCAGTTGATAATTACACCCGTGGCTGGAGAGTCGTCTGAAGAACATAGGCAAAAGCTTGTGGGGTTGGGAACAGTAGGAGGCGATTTGGCCAGCAGACAAGTCAAATATAATCCTTCAGATTATCCCTGTGTGTTTCACTCTTGAACACTATTAGTGTAAGGTTCTGCAAGTTTATTTTTTTGACGATATATTTGTTGACTGTACATAGTATTACGTACTTGCCTGTCAGTGCAGTCACCACCAGTGACTACGGTGTGAGGTCTAGTGCTTTATGCCCAATAGATCACAACCATGTTTGTTACAACCCTTGTCTCCACCACACTACCATTGCATGCCCACCACCACCAATTTCACTCACCACCATTTAACATATCGCCATTATTACAGGAGCAAAAGCCAGACAAGGAGACTGTCCCAAGTGATAGTGAATTACGTATTCAATCTCAGCAGCCGAGGCTTACAAATATCAGCGTGCACTGGCCGCCCGCTCTCAACACCCGCGTGAGGATTTGATTGTGTGAGGAACTCACTCTCTTCCTGAGCACAGTTTAGTGTTAATACTGGCAGAGGTGTGGAGTGGGGGTCTACCCCCCTCCTACATGTAGTGTGTGTGTACTCACCTATTTGTGCTTGCGGGGGTTGAGCTTTGGCTCTTTGGTCCCGCTTCTTAACTGTCAATCAACTGGTGTACAGATTCCTGAGCTCTATCATATCTGTATTTAAAACTGTGTATGGAGTCAGCCTCCACCACATAACTGCTTAATGCATTCCATCTGTTAACTACTCTGACACTGAAAAGTTCTTTGTAACGTCCCTGTGACTCATTTGGGTACTCAGTTTCCACCTGTGTCCCCTTGTTCGTGTACCACCCGTGTTGAATAGTTTATCCATGTTTACCCTGTCAATTCCCCCTGAGGATTTTGTAGGTCGTGATCATGTCTCCCCTCACTCTTCTGTCAGTGTGTGTGTTTGTGCGCGCGCGCGTGCTTGCGCCCACTAGACTCGCTCTTCAGCCCTGCCTGTGTTTATACCCTCAGTCACCGCCCAAGGGATGGGATATGGGGTGCATAATAAATGACTACACCTCATTTAACGTTCTTAAGAAAGTGATCCACAGCTTCAGTTGAGACAACTCCGGGTGTCTAACTCCCAGGTGTGAAGAGCGGGCAACGTCCAATCTTCAACTAGACTACACACATGCTGGAGCCACTAGGATACGACCACAGGGAGAAATGACAGATATTCTGCAAGACCAAATTAACATTCCTCAGTTATTATGTACTCAGTTGCATCAAAACCCCAGTAGTTACGGAATCACCTACAAACTGACAGTATCTCTGGCAGATGAAGCCTCGGTGACTGCATAGTTCCAGTCATTACTCTTCCCCTCTATTTCCCCTCCTCCCCCAAATCCCCCCTTCCCCATGCACGAGTAGTGCACCACCCTGTGTGTGCACAGACCTGGCTCTCGTGCTTACCACAGTGCACCCAGCGGTGTAGTGGTAGTGTAGACGATGTGGGAGAAGGAGGACAAAGATCGCTACTTGCATCCTGTTAAATGTCTCCGGCTTAGCTCGAGTAGGTCCAGAGGCTCGTGATGTCTGAAGACATGTTGTTCATCTCATCGTATACGAAGTTTCCCACTCAGGATGGGAAATCCTCTACATATATATATATATATATATATATATATATATATATATATATATATATATATATATATTGTGACGATAATCTCTTCCAAGAGATTGAGCCTGCTCTTCCCTACCATCGTCACATTCAAAGCTCATTCAAGATACGTCCTACAGTAGCTAAAACGTATATCAAGACAGCCACACGCACCTGCACCCCTCTCCCCTCACACTCCTCGCCGACTGCACTTCAACTAGCAAACTACCAGCTGTGGGACTGCCTGCATTCTCATTGGCTGTTCGTGATCTCGCCACTCTAGTCCTCCACCACTCACGCACGTCGTCAAGTCAACGTTGGAGTCAGCGGCTGTACCACCTCAGAATATCTTGTGCTCTATAGCTGAGAACATCTAGTTGATTCACCTTGTGTGATCAAATAGCGGTTGTTAGCTTGCTCATATATTCCAGCACCATTTTATATTGACCATTTTATATTAACTTGTATTACATTTTTGTCTTATTGTTAACGTATCCATTACTAATCCAGTATTCATTTTTATGTTAGTTTTTTTTCACTTGTTACACTTGCACCTACCAAGCCAAGGAATTGTCTTTATTTAAATTTATTCTTTAGAGTAATTAAATTTCATTGTTTATCTTTTGTGTTTTGTGTATCTTACCTTACCTTACCACAGACTATCAGACAAGCAGTCATTCTTTTTTTTTTGTACATATGTGTGACCAGGCATTGACATCTGCCAGTGGAAGACTGCCGAACACCATACTCCACTACTTTACTATCACACATATATATATATATATATATATATATATATATATATAATATATATATATATATATATATATATATATATATATATAGGGGGGTACCACCTCTGGTGCAATTATAGGGACCCACAGCCTCAGAGAAGGGAACACAGAGCATTCAGGGAAAAACTTGCCATTTAACTCTGAATACATGAGGGTGTTCGCTTCTCCTACCACCCCCTTTTTTATGGTGTACACTTTATTAAGCAAGGTTATACAGTTACATATCTGATTGTATACAAAAAATGAGCATTAAGAGGACACAAAAATAGTTCGCTTCCTAGAGGCTGTAGATTTCCTCGAACTCCTCCGACGTTGGGCAGGAACCGAGGATGCAGCGAGCATTCCCCCTCTGGATCGCGACACTGAGGCGCTGAAAGAGAAAACTTGCCGCTCTAGGGTCTCTTGTGGTGTCAATGAGCTTGGAACCAAGATCCTTTAGAAACCTTCTTGCACTCTCTCCCCATGGGCCTAGGGTCTCAGACCCTATTGGAACGAAGTTGTACCGATGATCTAATTGCCTATACTTGGCTGACTGTCTCTTTCTCTGTGTGTCGCCGCGGCTCCTGCTGTGCCGGCAGAGAGGTTGATGTATGTGGCTGCCAGGGTGGATACGCAAGTATAGTCCCATGCCAACTGTCTGCCACCCTTCCACGGACGCAGTGTGATTCCGTCTGGTCGGCCGGCAAAGCTAACAGAGTCACGGTTCAGAAGGTTGCGGGGCTCTCTCTCCGCTGGACACTGGGCAGAGGCAAGGCTTCTTTTAATGATGTCGTTTACTTCGTCGTGTCTAGTGTGCCAACCACCAGATTTTCCACAGTGCAGGCCATGCAATCCATATTCGTCAGCATCTGCCTCGCCGCAAATACACCTATGAACAGTGTGGATAGGGGCAGCAAGACGGAGAGCGACTGCAATACGGAGCTCCTGCGGATCAAGACGTGTGCCTGTCGCAGACATAGGGACTGCCAAAAGGAAGTCCCCTGCATGGGGAGCCTGCACAGCTGTGAGGCGTGCACGATCACTGGGGGTTGTTGCTGCCTCCAGCAAAGCTGTGGCTTCTTTGTCTGCAATGGGGCTGTCCCAACTGGATTGTTTCTTGGCTTTCGGCATGGCTGGTCTGAGTGCTGGGTCTGCCATGGCACCCCATTTCGTGTCGCATTCCGTGTAGTGGGGGTCCTGTATCCCCGCTACATCACTGAGGGTGTCAGGTAGAATTTCCTTAACCAGGTCATCTGATGCTGAGGAGGAAGACAGGAAGGCTGGGACAGCAATTTGGGTGGCGGTGCGGACACCCAAGCCACCGAGCCTAACAGGAAGAGTGGCTTGTTTCCACTGGCATTCGTTGAGGGAGAGATTAACAACTTTTTCCAGCATGGTCTTCAGTAAGAGGTCATACTCTTCAAGCTTTCGGTTGTCGTAAGATGGGGCGCACCTCAGAAAGTAGGTTAGCCTCGGAAGGGATAGGCATTTGGTGAGGAGATAAAAAGCATCGTGGGCATCGATGTCACCTATTCTGTCTTCCATCCTCCTAAGGTCTGCGATTTTCTTGTCAAGGATCTCCTCAATGGCATTAGACCCGAGGGGGGCTCCAAGGAGGGTGCTGTTCTCGGCCCTAATGACATGGGCTCCAGGCAAGGCAGACCTTATTCTAGCTACGATGTCTGGGTTGGAGGAGACTACTTCACACTTGGAAGGGTTCAGGACAAGACCCAGGCTTACTTCTTGCTCCCTTATTTTCCTGATGTCTGCCAAGAGGTCGTCTACGGTGCCAGCTATAGTGTCATCATCCAAAAACCAGATGTTGAACTCGCTGGACAAGCTTTCGGTGATTTCTTTTAAGACTAAGCAGAAAAGAAGGGGAGCAAGAGGATCACCTTGCTGAACGCCTTCACATGATCTGATTTCATGTTCACCAAAGAGCAGTTTTGACTCACCACTGTAGCACGATAGTATGAACGGGTAGAGGGGCCGGAAATGGCGATGTACGATACAAAGTACTGCATCTCTTCTGACCATGTTGAAGGCATTCTTAAAATCCAGTTTGAGCAGGGCCTTTTCATCAGAAATGTTGGTGATGTATGCTCGTGCTGCATGGGCAGCCGCTTCACAGCCTTGGGGGATTCCAAATCCTATATATATAATAATATAATTATAACTATATAATCCTACATATATATATATATATATATATATATATATATATATATATATATATATAAACACACACATATATACATATACATATTATGCATATATACACATATATATATACACACACATATATATACATATATGCATATATACACATATATATACACACACACATATATACATATATGCATATATACACATATATATACACACACTAGCTGTACGAGACCACGCGTTGCTGAGCCACAGCAACCCTCACCCGTCCTCCCCACTCCCCCGTTCCCTTGTCCCCCCTACCATTCCTCTCACATGAAAAACACAGTTAAAAAAAAGTTTTACCTGTCACAGGTTTGACATCTATATAGTAGGTATATAAACACGCGCGCGTATTCGAATGCAAAAGTGTGTCAAAATTTCAAAGCAATCGGCGAAGAACTTTCGGAGATTAACGATTTATATAGCTGTGTTATTATTTGAATTGTTTGAGGTCGATAATGCAGCAGATATGGTGTTAATTATTTCAGTGAATCTTATTGTCATGTTCTTTCATACTTTCGGTTTCCTAATCAGATCTGTGTGTCGGTTAAACCATTTTTAGCGTCCTCAGCCTCCGTTACTCTCTTCTGCCTCTTGATTACCTTTACACATTATCCATTATCATCTTGCTCTGTTGCTCTGTTCGCTCTCCCTGTTGTCTCTTCCCCCTCCTCTTCCCTCCCTGTTGCCCCTTCTCCTTTCCCTCCTCTCTTCTCCCCGTTGCTCCTCCCTGCACAAGACACTGGGGGAGAGGAGGCGGAGGCTGCCCCAGGTGTGGCCAGGAGGCCCCGGAGACAGTTCTCACAGTGTGTCAGGCGTTCATTATAGATGCCGTTGGCGTACAAAGCCGAGCGTACGTACCTCTCGGGGAATGGGCTGGGTAATGATGAGGTGGCGTTTCCGTACCCAGTGGTGGTGGTGTGGCGTTGATGCTAGTGGGTGTGTGGGGAGACTAAGTGGTCAACAATGAAAATGCTGCGGTGGCAGTTTGTGGCGAATGTTGTGGGGGGAATGTGAGAAGCGAGTGTGTTTAGTGTGTGTGTGTGTGTGTGTGTGTGTGGTGTGTGTGTGTGTGTGTGTGTGTGTGTGTGTGTGTGTGTTTAGGGAGGGGGAAAGGGGCGTTCAGGTGTGCAAATAGACGCTTGCTTCACCTGGCAGTTCTGCATATTGTGCAGCGAGCAAATACTCTAGTTCTCTTGTGTAAGAAGAGGTGTTCACTGTTTTAAGGTGAAATCTTGATTAATTAAGCTTACACGGTTTTTACAACCCCCCCCCCCAGGGGAAGGAATGTGTATTTAGCGTCTGACAGTGGGAATGATTACTGGAGGTTAGTGTTCCTCCGCTCTCTAGTGTACAAGAGGTGTGGGGGATAGTTTTGGTGTAGCCTAATATGTGTAATATAGTGAAGTTTCATCCAGTCGACGACTCTGGGTCTGTGCCAACTTAATGTTCCCTGGAACGGAGAGTGTAGAGCGTATATTTGTTATATAAGGAGAACATTGAGAATGTTTTTATGTTTTTCAGGAGAGTGAAGACCATCAAATGCTTCATGTATAAATTGCCGGGATTTTTGGCAGTTTCTGGAGCGATGCGAGAGACAGGGCCACAACCCGCTATACAAAACTCCACTCTCTCTTACTGTGTCACCCCGCCTGTAGTGTAGAGGGTGGCGGTTAGTTATAGTATTGGACAGCGTCACTCATTCTGTTTGTGGACATAACCACCATTGAGTAGCGTCACTCATCCTATCACTGAACACATTACTATAGTGACAGTTTTGAACAGCGTCACTCGTCCTGCGAGTGAACATAGTCACAGCAGCAGGTAAAACAGTCCCCAATAGGAAGAAACACCTCTAGGTTATTCATCTCGTCACTTGCATCTAGTCTTAATGGGATTCGTTTGTCTGAAGGGAACAAGATGAACATTTACCAACCTTTAAACTTCGGTTATCTCGCTGGCGCAGGTGTAGGGAAACCTTGTAAGAACAGTATCTACATTTGGCAAATAATGTGCGATTTAGTATACATATATTTTTAATGTGTCTTAGGTGGGCACGGGCGCTAAGACCAGGTGCTGATCATGTCCCCAAGATGATAGTTCTACAACTCCTCTGCTCGGCTGCCATTTCCATCCCGAATTTCCTCGTGTATTTGTATTCAAGACGAATGCCAGCTTTTGCAGATTCTGTGCCTCAACCACCTCATTTTCGTCCATAAATATTGAGGTGTTTTGCAATGTGCGTCCCTCCCCGACATGCAAGCAAACCATTTACAAATTTGCACCATTTGTTTGCAAGAACCCATTCCAGGTACGATAACTTTTGTATATTCAGACGCGGAGGAGGATTGGAGGTGGTGGTGTTGAGGACACGGGTCCACCTTGCAGCCATCGTCCGGGGACACGTCTACCTTGCAGCCGTCGTCCGGGGACATGTCTACCTTGCAGCCGTCGTCCGGGGACATGTCTACCTTGCAGCCATCGTCCGGGGACATGTCTACCTTGCACAACATCCCCGTGGGATGTTGTGCAAGTTCCTACCTCAATAAACGTATTTCAGTTTCAATTCAATTTCAATTTCCCGTGAGCACAGTGTCTACGAGCAACGCCAAGTCAACATAGATTCAACGTCGAATTAACGCGGCTCTTCGATATTGTACCGACTGGGACTGTGATGTATAAGGGGAGGGTCCAGAGGTAGTGTCAAACATGTCTCTGGGCTGGTTATCCACCCCATAGGGACTTATTGGTGGGTTTCCGCGTAATATTACGAGCGTGTGTGTGTGTGCTTACGATTTGTATACTATTTACTATTTGTGGCTGCAGAATCCAGCTATTTAGCTCTTGGATCCCGCCTTTCTAGCCAATGTATTTTTCCTCAATTATGTCTACTACATATATTTCTCTCTAAAACTCACATCCCCAGAAAGCCGCCCGTAGCACCTGTCTAACCCCCAGGTACATACTTTCCCACTAAGTGAACAGGACATCAGGGGGGTAAAGAAACTCTGCCCATTTGTTTCCGCCTCCGCCGGGAATCGAACCCGGGCCATTTGGACTACGACCCCTGAGCGCTGTCCAACTCATCCGCGAGGCCTCTGTAATAGTGTGTGCTGTACGGGTGCATATATTGTCGTGTGTGAAGGGTGTTGGAGGCTCTCGTTGGCACATAGTCATGTGTGTGTGTCAGGTATGTAGACTACTAGTGACTCAAGGTGCCTGTCGTCCTCTTCCTCCCAGACGTTCTCCGTCGTACATACGGACGGAGAACGTCCGTATGAACGTCTCGTCTTCTCACCACGTCGCAAGTCTCGTATGTCTCGGGTATTCACGACGAACTTCAGTGCATTGGTAAAGAACAAGGCGTCGGCTTCGTTCGTATGTCCCCGAGATTGATTGATCGATAAAGATTAAGCCACCCCAAAGGTGGCACGGGCATGAATAGTCCGTAAGTGACACTGTCCCCGTGCACAGTACACCCTTGGGCGAAGCAGGGAGGTGCGTACCGAGCACCGTACTCCAGGGGGGGGGGCAGCTGGGAGGTGCGTACCGAGCACCGTACTGGGGGGGGGGGCAGCTGGGAGGTGCGTCCCGAGCACCGTACTGGGGGGGGGGGCAGCTGGGAGGTGCGTAGAAGCGCCTGAGATGGAGGGGAGAGGTCAGGGCTAATTACTCTCTGGTGGCAGCGTGTGTGACTGTCGCCTTGTCGTGGCACTGGGGATGAATTGATGTTTTTTGTGGTGTGTGTAGCGTGAGTGGCACCGTAGCCTTGTGAGTGCCACTTTGTTAAATACCAAGGTGCGATCATCAAGCCGTGGATCTTAGTTTTTCTTCCATACGCGGATGGCGTTGTTCTTCTCGAGCCGACGCTGATTACAGTCTCCCCCCCCCTCCCTGCTTTGTTTCTCGCCTCAACAAAGGAATGTTTATTACAAGTAACCTCGCTGTCTCTGCTGAGGAAGATGCCTCCTCCACAATGTATTGTTTTTGTCAGTCGTGTCTTGCTGAAAATTAACAAATTTATTACACACACAGATCACACTAACGTGATGCATCAAATGAACAAGTCCACAAGGGCCGTGACGAGGATTCGAACCTGCGTCCGGGAGCATCCCAGGTGTCTGGGATGCTCCCGGACGCAGGTTCGAATCCTCGTCACGGCCCTTGTGGATTTGTTCATTTAACAAATTGGTATTGTCTTGAAGACGTTGCACGTTCCACGTATATCACTGGCCATTATTTTTGTTACCTGTTTTTTTCTGCTAAGCTCTGACTTTTTTTTTTACCTAATTTGGAATCGCTGATCTAGAAATTGTAATCAGTGTTTGCCTATCACGTGGAGTTTTTGTATTACAACAATTTATATTTTTCAAAGTTTCTGTCCTATGGCATTTTTGCGCTATACAACATGCCCGGGCACCAGAGAGGGGAGGGGGGAAGGGGTATGTTGTGTGGATCTTCAAATTGTTAACTTTTTTACTTAGTTAACAAGGACACACGAGCTATCCATGTTTCTTGTGCCTGTGGGATAGTAGAGGTAAAGGTAAACATTGGACTCGGCTAAAACTGGCAGGTTAGAACGTATTTCAATGTCGATAAACCATGTACTGTATCGTACTACCCAATGCAAGTAGAACAAAATCATCATCTTGGAGGCATGTTGGCAATACATAATAAAGTATGTTTGGAGGCATACATAATAATCTATACGTGGAAATTAATTGAGAGGGCTGGTCCCAAACCTGCACACAGAAATAACACCACACGAGACCAGGAGGCATGGCAGGATGTGCAGAATACCCCCGTTGAAGAGCAGAGGCGCAACAGGTACTCTGAGAGAGAACTCTATCAACATCAGGGGCCCGAGACTGTTCAACACGCTTCCACTACACATAAGGGGCATAACTGGCAGACCCCTCACAGTGTTCAAGAGAGAACTTGATAAACACCTCCAAAGGATACCTGATCAACCAGGCTGTGACTCATACGTCAGGCTGCGAGCAGCCGCGTCCAACAGCCTGGTTGATCAGTCCAGCAACCAGGAGGCCTGGTCGACGGCCGGGCCGCGGGGACGCTAAGCCCCGGAAGCACCTCAAGGTAAGGTACCTGGGTAGTATAATGTATATACCCCGGTAGTACAGTCGGGTACGTTCTCCACGCACAATCCAGAATTCCGGGTGCGAATACCGGGCGGGACAGAAATGGTTGGGCACATTTCCTTTCACCTTCTGCCTCCATTCACCTACCAGTAAGTAGGTACTCAGGAGTTTGTCAGTTTCTTGTGGGGGTTATCCTGGGCGGAAACAAGCTCCGATATCGTGTATGTTAGGCCTGGCGTGCTAGACTTTGTCGATATTTTTCGAGACATCTGTGAGCGCCCACCGCTCCTGTGCCAGGTAAGTCCACCACGGGCTCGCCATAGCCCGTGCTACTAGGAACTTCTTCCGAGTAGCTGAATCTATAACAACATCTGTGAGCGTGGGAGGAGTGTGGTAGGATGGTATGCGGACCGGGACCCGTGGGTGTAAGACACGAGAACGGAACTATTAGGAGAAAGCGCCAATTCATTACGACTATACACAGACGAAGGATTGACTTAGAAGGGATCAGGACAAGGATTTGGGATGGGACGGAGGGAAGGAAGGCAAACAAATCCCCAGGGCCGGATGAAGTGTTTGCCAGGGTGCTTAAAGAATGCAAAGAGGAGCTTTGCGACCCACTGTCTACCATATTTAATAAATCAATAGAGTCAGGCAGAGTGCCATAGTCATGGAAGGTTGCTAATGGGATACCAGTTTTTAAGAAAGGAGATAGATCACTAGCGTCAAATTATCGACCAATTAGCCTAACATCTATTGTGGGAAAGTTACTGGAATCTATAATTGCAAATAAAATTCGTCTTCATCTTGAAAAACATAAATTAGTAATTGAGTCGCAACATGGTTTTGTAAATGGCCGTTCATGTTTAACAATTTGTTATCTTTTTATTCTAGCATAGTTGAGGCAGTTGATAGTGGTAAGGATTGTGATGTTGTGTACCTTGACTTTAGCAAAGCTTTGATACAGTGCCACATGAAAGACTAATTAAAAAGATAGAGTGCTCATGGTATTGGGGTGCTGTATTAAGTTGGATTAGGGCATGGCTATCCAAAGGAAACAGAGTTAGTATAAATGGAGTCAAGTCAGAGTGGGAAAATGTTTTAAGTGGAGTGCCTCAAGGCTCTGTCCTGGGACCTCTGTTGTTTATAATATATATAAATGATTTAGATTCAGGTTTGAGTAGCAACATTTGCAAATTTGCCGATGATACAAAAATCGGTAGGGAAATTAATACGGAAGAAGACTCACTATCTCTTCAAGTTGATCTAAATAGGGTTTTGAAATGGTCAAAGGATTGGCAGATGCAGTTTAATGCTGATAAATGTAAAGTTCTGAGGCTAGGTAATGATGATAGAGTTACAAGATACGAGCTAGATGTGTTGAGATTGCGAAGTCGGATTGCGAAAGGGATCTGGGAGTTATGATTAGTAAGAATTTAAAACAAAAGGATCAATGCATGAATGTTCGTAATAAGGCAAATAGGACACTGGGATTTATTAATCGAAGCGTTAGTAACAAGACACCTGGTGTGGTTCTTCAGCTATATCTTGCTCTGGTTAGGCCCCATTTAGATTATGCAGTTCAGTTTTGGTCGCCGTACTATAGAATGGATATAAATTCACTTGAACGTGTCCAGCGTAGGATGACTAAGTTTATTCCCCAAATTAGAAATCTTTCGTATGAAGAAAGATTAACAAAGCTTAAATTGATTTCACTGGAAAGGCGAAGAGTTAGGGGTGACATGATAGAGGTTTACAAGTGGATGAATGGACATAACAAAGGAGATATTAATAGGGTATTAAAAGTATCAACACAAGACAGAACACGAAACAATGGGTATAAATTGGATAAGTTTAGATTTAGGAAAGACTTGGGTAAATACTGGTTCTGTAACAGGATTGTTGATTTGTGGAACCAATTACCGCGTAACGTGGTGGAGGCGGGGTCCCTCGATTGTTTCAAGCGCGGGTTGGACATGTATATGAGTGGATTGGGTGGTTATAGATAGGAGCTGCCTCGTATGGGCCATAGGCCTTCTGCAGTTACCTTTGTTCTTATGTTCTTATGTTAAATGGTGCCCAACCACTTGGACAGTCGGGGATTGAACGCGAGAAGCCTGTTTATGTTGTTGTTTTAAGATTCGCTACTTGGAACAAAAAGTTCCAAGCAGCACGGGCTATGGTGAACCCGTAGTGAACTTACCTGGCACAGGAGCGGGGCTGTGGCGAGGAGCCTTATGAAGTCGTATTTGTAGTAATGAGCAATAACCGCAGGGCGGGTCCGACCAACCTACACCCTCCGCCCCCCCCCCCCATTCCCACGGCAGCCACACTCTACACCTCCCCCCTCACCCATGCCCACAACCATTCCCTGCTGGGCACAACCCATTTCACGCCAGCGACCGCCATACCCAACCTTGTTCAATAAACCCTTGAACTATATGTTTAACACATCTCTAACCCTGTCCATGGAGGACAGAAGAAAATGTATATATGCTGGTTAGCATTGTAAATGTGTGGCCACGTCTGTGGTAGAAAAAAAACTCCAGCCGAGCTCTCTACACGACCACACTTACACAAGACTCAAGGGAAGAAAGAGGAGCTCAACCAACTCATAGGAACATGCAAAAGCCGACTCAGGGCACTGAAAGCTATGACCTGGAATGGACATGGAGCCTCTATGCCGTGCTTAAAATGATGTACACAGCCTATGTGCGCTCCGTCATAGACTATGCCGCACCAGTTCTGTGCACCTACTCCCAAAGCGATATGAAAAGGCTTGAAAGCATTCAAATGAAGCCATGACAATCATTCTTGGAGTTCCAAGAACTGCCAAAACGTCTAATCTACGAGAGGAGTTGTCCCTTCCCAGTGTTAAAAGCAGAATTCAGGAGCTGAATGCTAAGCTTGCAATTAGGATAGCCAGAGATCCCCATTACAATGATATTGCTAAGAAAAAACTGAGCTCTGTGCTACTTTCAGGGGGAAACAGGAGAAGCAAAAAATGGCATCACAGATCAGTCTGCTACCTCGAAGAACTTCACCTGCTTGAGCAAGCCCGTGAGCTCCTGCCTGTAGAGAGGTTACCTCCCTGGGAGGATGACTCATGCAAGATCATCATCAATGAAATGGCGATGAAAAAATCCAACATGTTACCACAAGAAATGAGGCACAAGTATCTCGAGGAAATTTATAAAGAAGCCGGAGATGAACTAGATCAATCTACACTGACGGGTCATCTAATCCTGTCAATGGCAGGGCTGGTGCAGGATACACGGTAATCAAGGATAATACTTTCCAACGCAGAAATGAAGAAAAAGCACGTATTGAGAACTAGCCTCTTTAACGCAAGCAGAGCTAACTGCCATTGTTATGGCGCTAAAGTTTCTTGAACGGAACACTAATGGTGCAGTGATTTGCACCGATTCAAAAGCAGCACTACAAAGCCTAAGTAAAAATCAGGCAGAAAATCTTGCAATAGTCGCTGAAATTAAGATATCTGTGAGAGTTCTTACCAATCAGGGAAGAGTCATCAAGTTTCTGTGGATCCCCTCCCATGTTGGGATATGTGGGAATGAACGAGCAGATGTGCTGGCTGCTGAAGGCGCTGAAGGAGACCATATTGAATACTTCATACCCAAGACTCTACTACAAATTAGAGGTATTGTCAGGCAACATCACCGTGACAAGGTAACTGAGGAAAGGAGGATAGAAGCACAAACCAGTGAATCTGTACGATGGACAACATGGTTGCAGCTGGCAATCCCAATCATTATGGCCGAAGAGGAGGAGGACGAGGGAGAGAATCAGTAANGGGTCCTGGTGCCTTAGTTGGTGTCGGGTCCTGGTGCCTTAGTTGGTGTCGGGTCCTGGTGCCTTAGTTGGTGTCGGGTCCTGGTGCCTTAGTTGGTGCTGGGTCCTAGTGCCTTAGTTGGTGCTGGGTCCTAGTGCCTTAGTTGGTGTCGGGTCCTGGGCCTTAGTTGGTGCCGGTCCTGGTGCCTTAGTTGGTGTCGGGTCCTGGTGCCTTAGTTGGTGTCGGGTCCTGGTGCCTTAGTTGGTGTCGGGTCCTGGTGCCGTAGTTGGTGTCGGGTCCTGGTGCCTTAGTTGGTGCTGGGTCCTGGTGCCTTAGTTGGTGCCGGGTCCTGGCCGGGTCCTGGTGCCTTAGTTGGTGCCGGGTCCTGGTGCCTTAGTTGGTGCCGGGTCCTGGTGCCTTAGTTGGTGCCGGGTCCTGGTGCCTTAGTTGGTGCTGGGTCCTAGTGCCTTAGTTGGTGCCGGGTCCTGGTGCCGGGTCCTGGTGCCGGGTCCTGGTGCCTTAGTTGGTGCCGGGTCCTGGTGCCTTAGTTGGTGCCGGGTCCTGGTGCCTTAGTTGGTGCCGGGTCCTGGTGCCGTAGTTGGTGTCGGGTCCTGGTGCCTTAGTTGGTGCCGGGTCCTGGTGCCGGGTCCTGGTGCCTTAGTTGGTGCCGGGTCCTGGTGCCTTAGTTGGTGCCAGGTTCTGGTGCCTTAGTTGGTGTCGGGTCCTGGTGCCTTAGTTGGTGCCGGGTCCTGGTGCCGGGTCCTGGTGCCGGGTCCTGGCCGGGTCCTGGTGCCTTAGTTGGTGCCGGGTCCTGGTGCCTTAGTTGGTGCCGGGTCCTGGTGCCTTAGTTGGTGTCGGGTCCTGGTGCCGGGTCCTGGTGCCGGGTCCTGGTGCCTTAGTTGGTGCCGGGTCCTGGTGCCTTAGTTGGTGCTGGGTCCTGGTGCCTTAGTTGGTGCCGGGTCCTGGTGCCTTAGTTGGTGCCGGGTCCTGGTGCCTTAGTTGGTGCCGGGTCCTGGTGCCTTAGTTGGTGCCGGGTCCTGGTGCCTTAGTTGGTGCCGGGTCCTGGTGCCTTAGTTGGTGCCGGGTCCTGGTGCCTTAGTTGGTGCCGGGTCCTGGTGCCTTAGTTGGTGCCGGGTCCTGGTGCCTTAGTTGGTGCCGGGTCCTGGTGCCGTAGTTGGTGCCAGGTCCTGGTGCCTTAGTTGGTGCCGGGTCCTGGTGCCTTAGTTGGTGCCAGGTCCTGGTGCCGTAGTTGGTGCCGGGTCCTGGTGCCTTAGTTGGTGCCGGGTCCTGGTGCCTTAGTTGGTGCCGGGTCCTGGTGCCTTAGTTGGTGCCGGGTCCTGGGGCCTTAGTTGGTGCCGGGTCCTGGTGCCGTAGTTGGTGCCGGGTCCTGGTGCCTTAGTTGGTGCCGGGTCCTGGTGCCTTAGTTGGTGTCGGGTCCTGGTGCCTTAGTTGGTGTCGGGTCCTGGTGCCTTAGTTGGTGTCGGGTCCTGGTGCCTTAGTTGGTGTCGGGTCCTGGTGCCTTAGTTGGTGCCGGGTCCTGGTGCCTTAGTTGGTGCCGGGTCCTGGTGCCTTAGTTGGTGTCGGGTCCTGGTGCCTTAGTTGGTGCTGGGTCCTAGTGCCTTAGTTGGTGCCGGGTCCTGGTGCCTTAGTTGGTGCCGGGTCCTGGTGCCTTAGTTGGTGCCGGGTCCTGGTGCGCGCGGGCTCGGAAGGTGCCAACGTAAATCTCACGTTTAAACTGCGTGCCATATTTGCCTTGGTGATCAATTTAGTTCTTGGTGAACACCGATTGATGTCCTCATAATGTGTTTGAAATATATACGTAAATTTTTATTACGGTTAATATAGACCTATATTTGGGTTAATTTACTTGAGAATATATAAAATGGTTGAGAGAGACCGGGCCGTGGGGACATCGGGACCCAGAGCCACCACAAGGTAAGCACGTTGGTTTCGTCATGTTGTTAATTAGCAAAGAATATTTCCGACCAATTACTTTTTCGTGTGTAATACAAGAATGTGTGAAGAACCTCCCAGGCTCGGTCTCCTCGTCTGCCACCTGGAGCAAGGTGGTGCTGGAGTCTTGGGCCCACCCCACAAAGAAGGGCTTCCACTTGATCAAGCTGTGAGTGTTTGTTTGTCAGAGTGCATGCATGTCTGTCGGTCCTGATAATGTACACACCCGTGTGAGAGTTGCTGCTTCAAGTGTTTGGCTTCCATACAAGCGTTGTAAGTGTTCACTGAAAGTGTGTGTGTGTGTGTATCGTAACGAGGTTGCCGTACCTCTGCGTACCTCTACCTCAGCGTCTACAAGCTTACCAGAACTGTCGTTTAAAGGCCGCCGAATGGAAGTTTGAGCCTCCGAACTTATCCCAATGTAGACAAAAATGATATACTATTAATCAGTTAGGATTGTGCAAGCTGAGCCTAAAATATAATTGGCGAAAGAAGTCGCTGAAACATCGTCAAGTTTGCGACCCGCAAAGTAACTTAATCAGCGGATTAAACTTTATAATTGAAAAGTATAAGTAAATGCCTTTGAAGTAAGTGTTGTATTGTTTATATCACGTAGTTGTGTGTAGAATGTGTAATTCAGTTCATTACCTAACTGCCTCGAGGGTGACTCCAGGTTGTACAGTGGCAGAGTGTACGCGGGCTGTGTCTCGGAGCTTGATTTGGTATGGGTTCGATGCCTCGAGACATCCTGTGGGTTCAGTTGAACCCCAGGTTACATTACTTACAGTGTAACGCGGTTTAAGGCGTGTGCTTGGAAGCACCCGTGGTACAGGTTCGAGTCCTCGGCATGGCTCCAATTGATTTTCCCAACTTTTCCTTCCTGTGTCTGTGTGTTAATTGTTTCCAGTCTCTTTCTGCTTTTACATTTCTCCATTGGGTGTTGAAGCACGGGCTCTCCTCTGTATTACTCGCACTCACTTGAAATGTGAATATACTTGTATGATTGTCTCGGTTAATACTGTGTGAGGCAACCAAGAACATGGCCGAGGATATCATGCTCTGAATTCTTGTTCTCATTATACTCCTGCTGGGGAATGTAAAGTCTTTAGAATTCTTCTTTCAGCGTGCCTGTGTGTGTGTGTGTGTGTGTGTGTGTGTGTGTGTGTGTGTGTGTGTGTGTGTGTGTGTGTGTGTGTGTGTGTGTGTGTACTCACCTATATGTACTCACCTATATGTGTTTGCAGGATCGAGCATTGATTCTTGGATCCCGCCTTTCGAGCATCAGTTGTTTACAGCAATGACTCCCATCCCATTTCCCTATCATACCTGGTTTTAAAATTATGAATAGTATTGGCTTCCACAACCTGTTCCTTAAGTGCATTCCATTTTCCCACTACTCTCACGCTAAAAGAAAACTTCCTAACATCTCTGTGACTCATCTGAGTTTCTAACTTCCATCTATGTCCCCTCGTTCTGTTACTATTCCGTGTGAACATTTCGTCTATGTCCACTCTGTCAATCCCTCTGAGTATTTTATACGTTCCTATCATGTCCCCCTCTCCCTTCTTCTTTCTAGTGTCGTAAGGCATAGTTCCCCCAGGCGCTCCTCATACCCCATCCCTCGTAGCTCTGGGACGAGTCTCGTTGCAAACCTCTGAACCTTTTCCAGTTTCATTATGTGCTTCTTTAGATGGGGACTCCATGATGAGGCGGCATACTCTAAGACTGGCCTCACGTAGGCAGTGTAAAGAGCCCTAAATGCCTCCTTACTTAGGTTTCTGAATGATGTTCTAACTTTTGCCAGTGTAGAGTACGCTGCTGTCGTTATCCTATTTATATGTGCCTCAGGAGATAGATTAGGTGTTACGTCCACACCCAGGTCTCTTTCGCGCGTCGTCACAGGTAGGCTGTTCCCCTTCATTGTGTACTGTCCCTTTGGTCTCCTATCTCCTAGTCCCATTTCCATAACTTTACATTTGCTCGTGTTGAATTCCAGTAGCCATTTCTCTGACCATCTCTGCAACCTGTTCAGGTCCTCTTGGAGGATCCTGCAATCCTCATCTGTCACAACTCTTCTCATCAACTTTGCGTCATCCGCAAACATCGACATATAGGACTCTACACCCGTAAACATGTCGTTAACATATTCAAGAAATAGAATTGGTCCCAGCACCGATCCTTGTGGTACTCCACTTGTTACTGTTCGCCAGTCCGACTTCTCGCCCCTTACCGTAACTCTTTGGCTCCTTCCTGTTAGGTAGTTCCTTATCCATGCTAGGACCTTTCCCCCTGTGTGTGTGTGTGTGTGTGTGTATTCACCTAGTTGTATTCACCTAGTTGTATTCACCTAGTTGTGTTTTGCGGGGGTTGAGCTTTGCTCTTTCGGCCCGCCTCTCAACTGTCAATCAACTGTTTACTACTTTTTTTCCCACACCACACACACCCTCCCCCTCCCCAGGAAGCAGCCCGTGACAGCCGACTAACTCCCAAGTACCTATTTACTGCTAGGTAACAGGGGCATTCAGGGTGAAAGAAACTTTGCCCATTTGTTTCTGCCTCGTGCGGGAATCGAACCCGCGCCGCAGAATTGTAATCGCGATAATCTTGCAGCCCGCCAGGTTAGGTCCTGCCTCATCCTCCAGCCAACCTGTAATTTTCTCTTCTCCCTTCTCTATATTATTTCAACATTTCCTCTGCCTACATTACTCTCTTGGCTCTTGTCATAGCCTACTGTCTCGCGTTGGGGGGTTTCGCTATCTTTTTATATGCTTATTTGGCTATTTTTATGTTTGGTTCTTACCTGCTGTAAGTTGGTGGAGTTCAGTTTTGTTCCATCTGATGTTTGTGTTTTGTGATAGATGAATGTATCAACCTCTGACCTGTTATCTTTGTGCCTTGTATGGTTTATGGGTATCTTATTTGTTTGGGTTCCTGACTTGGTTTGGTGCATTATGGAAAGTACTGTGTGTGTGTGTGTGTGTGTGTGTGTGTGTGTGTGTGTGTGTGTGTGTGTGTGTGTGTGTGTGTGTGTGTGTGGGTGTGTGTGTGTGTGTGTGTGTTTCACCTAGTTGTGCTTGCAGGGGGTTGAGCTCTGGCTCTTTGGTCCCGCTCTTTGGTGCGATTGTGGTTGGGTGGGTTATGTAGTGTGGCTGGTGAGAGAAAGCATGCAGGGTATCAGAGTTGTTGGTTGTGATGGTTACCTAGGATGGTAGGATGGGGGGGGGTTAGGGTCCGCAGAGTTGTAGGGAGAGGGACGAGGGGTGATAGGGGGGTGTTTAGGGGCACATGAGGGGGTCATGTGGTTTGGGGGTGGGTTTGCCCCTGGTCAGGTTGGAGTGGGGCATGCGAGCTGTAGTTTGGGCGTTAACCATTCTTTGACTTCGTGCAGGTCGGCGTTCAATCCCCGACTGTCCAAGTGGTTGGACACCATTCCTCTTCCCCCCCCCCCAGTCCCATCTCAATCCTTATCCTGATCCCAAGGGTTATATAGTCGTAATGGCTTGCCGCTTGCTCCTGGTAGTTTACCTTCCACCCCCATACTCGTTCTGTGAGCGGTGGCGCAAAAAGGCCTAAGGGCACAAATGGTCTTTATCAGACCGCAACGGAGATTATTACATTAACAATTATAGGCTGTACGCCTTGTAATTATAATGTCAGCTAATTACATTGCTCCATTTCAGTAGCTATGTATTTAAAGTTAATCGTTACGCGTTAATGGTAGAGAGTTTCGTTAATACATTACTGTACAACCTCTCCTCTTACAAAGATCGTCGCATTTCGATCGTATGCGTTACCTAAGGAGAAAAATTGTACTAGAAAATGGAAGCTGCTCGCGAAAGTGACGTACTGTCCCGTTTTCTGTTTTGGGTCCTCTGGTAGGTTAGGATAGACCACTTTAAATTAACAGTTTTCTTGACGTTGGGGAACCTTTGGTGAACGGGTTGATCTGTTTTAGGCATGAGAGTATTGCAGGAGCATAGAAAAGCGGCTGTTTATTTGCATTAGTCTGTTCTATTAGTATTAAGAAACACACATTGTTTCTTAATCTCATGTGTCATTTTTTTACTGGTTGATACCTGGTTGATACCTGGTTGATACCTGGTTGATGGTGTTCTGGGAGTTCTTCTATTCCCCAAGCCCGGCCCGAGGCCAGGCTTGACTTGTGAGAGTTTGGTCCACCAGGCTATTGCTTGGAGCGGCCCGCAGGCCCACATACCCACCACAGCCCGGTTGGTCCGGCACTCCTTGGAGGAATAAATCTAGTTTCCTCTTAGGGAGGGAGCCGGTCGGCCGAGTGGACAGCACGCTGGACTTGTGATCCTGTGGTCCTGGGTTCGATCCCAGACGCCGGCGAGAAACAATGAGCAGAGTTTCTTTCACCCTATGCCCCTGTTACCTAGCAGTAAAATAGGTACCTGGGTGTTAGTCAGCTGTCACGGGCTGCTTCCTGGGGGTGGAGGCCTGGTCGAGGACCGGGCCGCGGGGACACTATAGCCCCGAAATCATCTCAAGATAACCTCTTGACGATGGGATACAGATTCAGTGCAAACATGGATACAGTGCAAGGTTGGGTACTTGTCTATCAATGACTACGGGTATAGCTCTCTATGCCCCCCCCCCCCTCCTACTTGCCTCGTAACTCTTGCATTTCAATTTAACATAATTCTGAAGTTCAAATTCTACAGACTCCTGCTTGATAGTTGTGAATGGAGGTGGCTTCCCCAACTTCTTATATACAATGATAAGATTACCAACACTTGTTGATCTCCCGTACAGGGTACGAGGATTTCCTTTTATTTCTTCAACTCATCTGGGTTTCCAATCTTTATGTATGCTTTCTTCTACTTTCTCTCAGTAGCTTTCATTGTCAATCTTTATGTATGCTTTCTTCTACTTTCTCTCAGTTTAGAGAGACTGTTCTGGTCCACCTTGTCTATCTCGTCAGTATCTTGTATGTAATGATCATATTCCCGCTGGTTTTTTTTTCTCTCCTCTCGGGCTGTAATTTTAGCTCCCTTAATCTATCCTCAGAGCTTAATTACCTTCGTTCTGGCACTAATCTTGTGGCAAACCTCTGCACTTCTTATTATTTTAATTTTGTGCCTCACATTGCATGGATTTCAGGCTGGTGCTGCATATTAGACTTTGTCGTTGTCTCGATTTAAGCTTTATATTATCTTTATATATTGTCATTGTCTTTATTTTAGCTTTTGCATAGCAGTCTGATGTTTGCCACTTCACATAAGCTGCCGATGGTATCTATTGTGTCCGCGTCCGCGGTTAGCTTAGCATTTTAAAAGCACCGACTCACCTTCAGTGGTTGATTGTTCAATAAACCCTTGAAATATATGTTTAACACATCTCTAACCCTGTCCATGGAGGACAGAAGAAAATGTGTATATGCTGGTTAGCATTGTAAATGTGTGGCCACGTCTGTGGTAGAAAATAATAATAAAAAAAATTGTGTCCGCGCCTCTGGTGTAGTGTTGGAATTATATTCTTTTACCAAATCTATCTTTTTTTTCCATTCGTTTAGTTGCCTATCCGTTTTGGTGCAGATTCCTCTTCGTTTCGTTTCTTCTTTTCCCATCGTCATTACGTTACACTTAATTGGATTGAACTCAACAGGCGCTTGTCTGCCCACTCCTGGAGTTTTTATAAAGATGTTCTTGTAACTGGTTAGTCTTTATCGGATTTTCACATTCCTCGCTAATTTTGTATCGCCTGGAAACATTTTGACCTGTACCAGGTCACTCCAGTAAGTACCAGGTCACTCCAGTAAGTACCAGGTCACTCCAGTAAGTACCAGGTCACTCCAGTAAGTACCAGGTCACTCCAGTAAGTACCAGGTCACTCCAGTAAGTACCAGGTCACTCCAGTAAGTACCAGGTCACTCCAGTAAATACCAGGTCACTCCAGTAAGTACCAGGTCACTCCAGTAAGTACCAGGGCACTCCTGTAAGTACCGGGTCACTCTGTAAGTACCGGGTCACTCTTGTAAGTACCGGGTCACTCCAGTAAGTACCGGGTCACTCCCGTAAGTACCGGGTCACTCCCGTAAGTACCAGGTCACTCCCGTAAGTACCAGGTCACTCCCGTAAGTACCAGGTCACTCCCGTAAGTACCAGGTCACTCCCGTAAGTACCGGGTAAAGGAGGTTCACACAAGTTAGGAGCGGTCTAGTGTGGCTGGGGCAGTCTTGGGTGACCCCACATTTCACGCTTTAGGCGCCTGACAGCTGAGTGGACAGCGCTTCAAATTCGTGGTTCTGAGGTTCTGGGTTCGATCCCCGGTGGAGGCGGAAACAAATGGGCAGTTTCTTTCACCCTGATGCTCTGTTCACACAGCAGTAAATAAGTACCTGGGAGTTAGACAGCTGCTACGGGCTGCTTCCTGGGGGTGGTGTAACAAAAAGGAGGCCTGGTCGAGGACCGGGCCGCGGGGACGCTAAGCCCCGAAATCATCTCAAGATAACCCTCAAGAATATAGATCTAGACCGGAGCCGGTCGGCCGAGCGGACAGCACGCTGGACTTGTGATCCTGTGGTCCTGGGTTCGATCCCGGGCGCCGGAGAGAAACAATGGGCAGAGTTTCTTTCACCCCTATGCCCCTGTTACCTAGCAGTACAATAGGTACCTGGGTGTTAGTCAGCTGTCACGGGCTGCTTCCTGGGGGTGGAGGCCTGGTCGAGGACCGGGCCGCGGGAACACTAAAAAAAAAACCAAAATCATCTCAAGATAACCTCAAGATAAGATATCTACTCCTATTTCTGTAGCGCCTTGTTTCGTCTGGCCACCTTCCGTCTTACAAAAGACTTGGTCTTCAAATTGCTTCTAATATAATTACCGCTTGAAAATATCTTGAGTCCTCCATGTCGTTTTCTGTGGTAACGACAAGGAAAAACAATGAAAAGTGGACGATGGCTTTCTCCTCAACGTGATCACACGATCTCTTAATTTTTGTTTAATGACTGTACGACAGTTTTGACTGATTGATTCTTAGCTCTTGTTGCGATGTCGTTTTTGTTGCAATGTCGTTTTGTTGCAATGTCGTTTTCAAATTGCCTCAGAGCTTTCCCTCTTGACTGGCGATTATTTATTCCTGGCTCTTGTCAGTGCCTCTACATCATCATCATCCTCTCTCAATTTTCTCATTTTTCCTTACTGTTGTTGTTGTTAAAGATTCGCTACCTGGAACAGAAAGTCCCAAGCAGCACGGGCTATGGCGAGCCCGTCTTTTATCCTTACTAATTTGGTCATTTTTTGTTGTGTTTTTGTTTCCTGCATTGCCAATTAAACCTAAATTTTACCTCTTTCCCCATCCTCCTCACTCACTGGTGTGAACTACTGCTTGACAGCTGAACATTTTCAGGGAAATGATACCATCGTTTCGTTTGTTTCCTAATTTTCTCAGCATTTGCACTTTTGGCAGCGAGGCCTCTCGCCCTCCTGTAGTCCGCCACAGCTGTAAGCTCTCGTCTTCAACCTTGAGTGTTTAACCTCCCGCCTTATGTAGTTCCATATGTACTCAACACAGTCACCCCTGGCCTGCTGGCTCTTATTTACTCTACTCATGTCTCATTTTGGGTAAACACTACGTCTTGTGTTGCTTGCAGGTGTTGTTTCCTACTTCTTGAACAGATCCACAAGGGCATGACGAGGATTCGAACCTGCGTCCGGGAGCATCCCAGACACTGCCTTAATCGACCGAGCTACGACATGGTCAAAGAGTTGAAACCGAAGTTATATTGAACTTACTGGATTCCGCAGCCTCTCCGAGGCACAAACCAGGGTTTTACACAACTCCCCCTGCACTCGAGCTATGTCAATAGGCCGTTCTCCCTCTTCGCCCTTTAGTCGATTTAGTCGAGCTTAGTCGATTAGGGCAGTGTCTGGGATGCTCCCGGACGCAGGTTCGAATCCTCGTCACGGCCCTTGTGGATTTGTTCATTTGATGCATCACGTTAGTGTGATCTCTGTGTGTAGTGTTCCTGCTTCTTGGTTCTGTGATCTGTTGCCTCGAGGAAAATATTGGGTTGGTGTGCCAAACAGCTTCGCTCTCTGGCAGATGTGTCGACACCCCCCCCCCTCCTCCCCGGGTGGGGGTCTGGTCGGGGAGCTGGTCGGCCGAGCGGACAGCACACTGGACTTGTGATCCTGTGGTCCCGGGTTCGATCCCCGGCGCCAGCGAGAAACGATGGACAGAGTTTCTTTCACCCTATGCCCCTGTTACCTAGCAGTAAATAGGTACCTGGGAGTTAGTCGGCTGTCATGGGCTGCTTCCTGGGGGTGGAGGCCTGGTCGAGGACTGGGCCGCGGGGACACTAAAAAAGCCCCGAAATCAACTCAAGATATCCTCAAGATATCCCGTCCGAGGTCTTCAGTTAACAGTCTATTTCTCTGTGATTATAATCCCCTAGTAATAGCATCTTAACCCTTGCAACCTTTAGCCAGATTTTGCATTTGTCTAGTTCCTCCCTAGGCTTTCCTCCCTAGGCTATCCTCCCTAGGCTTTCTTCCCTAGGCTTTCCTCCCTAGGTTTTCCTCCCTAGGTTTTCCTCCCTAGGTTTTCCTCCCTAGGCTTTCTTCCCTAGGCTTTCTTCCCTAGGCTTTCCTCCCTAGGTTTTCCATTGAAAAGGGCGTGTCAGGGCGTATCAGGCTTAGGGCGGGGGAAGCATGTGAAGGGGAAGGTCGGGGGGCTGGAGAGGAGGCTAATTAGATGTATAATACTCGTTCAATATATTATAAAGCTTGGTGATATCTTGACCGGCAGGTCTTGAGTGAGTCTTTGTTGCCACCAAGTGGTTCATCTTATCTTGTGTAGTGAACACGAATGTTTTCCTGGTGTTGATGAGCGTTCTCGCACCCGGCTCACCTTCCCTCGTGTCGTCGCCTGTGTTGTGTCGTTCGTTAATATTCGTCGAGGAGCAGGAGGGTGTTGACCGTGCTGGGACCTGGCCACGACGTACAGGATCCGGGGCCCACACTTGGAGTGGCAGAGTAACACTCGTGTGCCTCCACGCGGTGAGTGGTTTGATTTTTTGTTTGTTCATTGTTTTTAATGTAAATGAATGATGACTTGTGATGGCTTCAGGGGCCGAGGGTTGACTTGAGTTGTGTGGGCGTTGGCGGTGTTGCTGCCCGGCTCCTTACGACGTCTCTTGTAACGCTTGTGCATTATCACACATTACATGGGAACAATTTCCAAAGTTGCTTACAGTCGCAGTTTGGCCTGGTGATAGTTTGATCAGTGAGACTGTTGTCGGTCGCGGCCAGCTAGACCATGTTTGGGCGTTTCTTCTCGGCTCTTAATCAAATGCCACGCGTGTTTGGTTAAAACCTGTTCTTGAATGCCAGGAGCCACCACCGGGTACTGTTGCTGGGGACCTGAAGAGTGTGGTCACCTGTGGCGCCTACCACAGGCGGCCTCGCTGGACCAGCGGTGGTGGAAGTTGTGGCCGCTCTCGGGAACACGCGCCGACAACATTCATATCAGAAAGGTCACAAGTTCACACGTCAGTATCATCGTAACGAGGAACCTCCGCCACCTCTCTAATTTCCTTCTCCCTCTTCCGCTCCCTCTCATCTGCATCCCTCTTTTCTGTCCTTTTCTTTTCTGTCTCTTTTCTTCCCCTCCCCTGTTCCTCACTACTACTACATGGTGACACTATAAATCTGCTTACTGACACTGTAGGTCATGCAGGCAGAGGATAGAACATTGTCTGGAGTTTACCTGGAGAGGGGTTCCGAAAGTTCTACTCCCCAGGCCTAGACTCGACTTACTATAACTTAGTCCAACAGACTGTTGATTGGAGCGGCCTGCAGGCGCCCGCATATCGATTACAACCAGGTCGGTCCAGCAATTGTTTGCAGGAAGGTGTTTAATTACATTCTTGGAGAAGTCGACCTTTGTTCTGGCGACGATTTGTTATCCTTTCTGGGAGGATGTTGAACAGACATGGACCTCAGATGTTCAGACAGTGCTCTATGATTGTGCCTATAGCACCCCTACTCCTCACTGGTTCTATTCTGCATTTCCTTCCGTATCTTTCGCTCCAGTATGTTGTTATTCTACTGTGCAAATTTGGGACCTGGCCTTGCAGTATCTTTCATGTATATATTATTTGATACCTTTCTCGTCTCCTTTCCAAAGAGTACATTTTGAGGGCTTTGAGACGGGCCCAATGATTCAGATGTTTTATCGTTTCTATGCGTGCTTATATGTTCTCTGAATTCCCTCTAATTCAGAGATCTCTCCTGCTCTGAAAGGGGAAGTGAGTACCGAGCAATACTCAAGACGGGACAACAACAGTGATTTAAATAGTATTAGATCATTGATTTAAATGCTCTGATTTAAACAGAGACTCCATTGCTGTGGGGTCTCTGGCTTTGAACGTTTTCATAATACATCCTATCATTTTCCTGGCCGCCACTATATTTGCTTGTTTATGTTCACTATATGTCGTCAGACATCATAATTTCCAGTTCTTTTACCTGTTACTTTCCTTCTATGAGTAGGTCTGATTGTGTCCTGTATCCTGTGTTTCGTTTAAGTTCCTCATTTCCACCATACCTAAGTACATGGAATTTATTACTGTTAAACATCGTGCAATTTCCCGTTGCCCAATCAAAGACTTTATTAATGTTGGTTTGTAATTTTTCTGTGTATTACAGAGGAAAATTTCATGCTGATTTTTGTATCGGCAAAAGCATGACTCGAAGCTGTGACTAGTATTTTTGTCTCTACCCGAGATAAGAATAAAAAGAGCAGTGGTGCAAGGAGTGTGCCCTGGGGTACAAATATTTTCACTGCACTTGGACTTGATCTTATTTCATTGAGTGTCTCTCTCTGCATTCTGTTTGGCAGAAAATCCAACGATCTTTAACTTTACCCGGTGCTCCAATTTATCTTATTTTATGGGTGTGACCATTCCATTGTCACACTTATCAAATGCCTTTGCAAAAGCTGTGTATACATCATCTGCATTTTGTTTTTCTTCTAACATTTCTGCGATCCTGTCACAGTGATTGAGTAGTTGCGAAAGAGAGGATTTTTCCGCTCTAAATCCGTGTTGACCTGGATTGAGATGTTCATTGTTTTCCATGAAACTGGGGATTTGATTACTAATCACTTTCAACCACTTTTATTATATGTGATGTTAGTGCAACTTTGTATAGTTTTTTGCCAGAGCTTTACTACCTCCCTTGTGTAGAGGAGCTATATCTGCAGATTTAAGTGCTGCTGGTATCTCCCTTGTATCCAGGCTCTTTCTCCATATTACACTGAGCGCTCGCGCTACTGGTACTTTACATTTCTTAATGAATATAGAGTTACACGAGTCAGGACCAGGGGCTGAGTGCATGGGCATGTTGTCAATTTCTCTTTCAAAGTCTTCTGAGGTTTGTGTTAATATCAGTTACATTGACTGGGGTTTGGATCTCCTCCTCATCCCATTCTCTTTCTTCCACCCTGCTTTCTCCTCTCCTCCCCCATCTTCAGCTTCTCCTCCGCTGACTCTGTTGTATAAACTCTGTCCGACTTAACTGCCGTTTGTCCTTGTTTGAACATGGACTCGAAATTGTAATAATTTAGTGCAGGGTTGAAGTAGGTGTCATGGCGGTGTTCGCCCGGCGTGTCCCAGCATCCTCGGGTCGCTGCCAGCAGCTACACACTGTAATTATCTCTTCTCAAAATATGGAGAACTGCCGAATATCGTTTCCAATTGTTTGTCAGTCACCATGACCTTGCTGTAGGTTAGTGTGACGCCAGACAGTGCTTGTGACGGTCGCTTGGTTTGTAGACATTTGAACAGTTTAGTCTGTATCGTCAGTTTCTGGACAAGCATCGAATCAGTGTAATAAATGAATTTGTAATAATTGTACATGATAAGCCAGAAATATGAGCAAAATTCTTATAGAGCCAAAAATATTTCACTAGTGGAGGTAATGAGGCAGGTGAAGATCACATCATTAGATGAGGTCCCTCTAGGCGGGGTGGTCAGAGTAGTAGTAGTAGTAGTTTAGGTGTGTGTGTCTGGGATGGTGGGATGCCTCGCATTTCCAGACCTGTCGTGGTGTTCGTCTTGCCACCCCCCCCCCCCTTCGAGGCCCCTTCCCCGCCCCCTGCTCCTCGCTGATGATTGTTGGGGGGGGGAGGGTTAGGGATGGAGGGGGAAGTAGGTGCAAATCAGGGGACAAATGGTGGTGTCCACAGGGGTGGTGGGGGAGGGGGGGGGGGTTTACCATCTGAGATCATCCATCACAGATGATACAAAAATCAGCATAAAAATTACCTCTGTAGAAGACAAAGACAATTTACACGCCGATATCAATAAAGTCTTAGATTGGCTAACGGAAAATAACATGATTAACAGCGATAGGTTCCAAATACTTAGGTATGATTGAATGGTGAACTGAAGCGAATCACAGGGTACAAGACACAGTTACACCAACTTATAGAAGGAAATCATCATGTAAAAGATCTGTGAATTACGATGTCTGACGACCTGACATTTAGTGAACACAACCAAGCAAATATAGCGGCGTCCATTACAATCATGAGATGGATTGCGAGAACGTTCAAATCCAAAGCTCCCACAGCAGTGTTATTACTGTTTAAATCACTGGTGCTGTCCCGTCTTGAGTACTGCTCAAGACGGGACAGTACTGCCCCTTTCAGAGCAGGAGAAAGTGTTGAAATAGAGGGAATACAGAGTACACATGGACACGCAGAGGCACGATAAACCACCTAAACTACTGGGACCATCTCAAAGCTCTTAAAATATACTGTGGAAAGGAGACGAGAAAGATATATAATAATATATGCACATGTAAGTTACTAGAAGACCAGGTCCTCACAGTATAATAACAACATACCGGAGTCAAAAATTATGGACGGAAATGCAGAATATAACCAGAGATGTCATCTCTCGGTTCTCACATCGAGAACCAGAGGTGAACATCTCGGGCCCTCGGCTGTTCAATACCCTCACAGCAAGCATTACAAATATTGCCGAAACAAAGGTGGTAAGAAGCAATTATATAGGTTTCTGCAAGAAGTGCCGGAACAACCGGGCTGTAGTGGATATGTGTGCCTGCGGGTCGCTCAGAGCAACAACCTGTTGGACCAAGCTCTCACAAGTCGAGCCTGGCCTCGGGCCGGGCTTGGGGAGTAGAAGCACTGGGAATCCTCACCAGCAGGAATGCTCCAGGTCCACAGGGGCTATACAGGTGGGCACTCCTCCTTCTCAGAGACTTTCACTCTTCTGAACGTTGTTGTTGTTATAGATTCAGCTACTCGGAACAAGTTCCAAGTAGCTGAAGTTCCAAGTAGCACGGGCTATGGTGAGCCCGTAGTGGACTTACCTGGCATAGGAGCGATGCTGTGGGGGTTCTGAACGTCAGTCGGTCCTACGTAAATGTTTGCAGAGTGGCGAGGTCACGAGCCATCACTTCGTGTCGTCCAGCGAGCGAGTGGTGTGCCACGGGCAAATCAAAGGCAACTTTCACACCCATGGCGTAATGGGTTTCCTCTCGTTGGTTAAAATTGGCCACGTGATCTTCAAAGCATTGTTGGCAGTTAAAGCACCAGAGCGCCGTGGTGTTTGACCACAATAAACAAAACTTATACAAACTGATCAATCTCAATAAACAAGTTTATACATCCATCCCAAGATAAAAATTTTCCTGTCAGTTTTTCGTGCTGTTTGTGGGTACGACTTGAGGCTGGGTAATGCTAAGCCTATGATGAACTGTGGTTTCCTACTTGTGGTCACCGCAGCGGTTGTTGGAGATGGGCACGACAGACAGGCAATGATCACTTAAGGGTCGATTGAAACTCCCATAACCTGAATTATCTGACTGGAGAATCGATAGCCTCACGTTAGCTGAGAAGCAAGAATCGGTGTCGCAAGAATGAAGCCTGTCTAAAGCAAGATATTGCAAGTGACAGTGCAAAAGGAAAGCCACCGGGGGAAAAAAACAGATGAAACAGAGACAAAGAACTGTATAAGAGTAACTGTTGGAAGTAGATATTTAGAAACTAGAGAAGAGGAGCAGTTGAGGGCGCAGGAAATACAGATACGGAGCCTCTACTAGCCTCATGCACGAGACGCTAAAGTCAGGCAGCACATCAACAACAATTACATTATATATTTGCCGCTTTCTTCCTGCCTTGACTGGAGAAAAATTACTATAAATTTTAATTTGGTCATTTAAATGTGGATATTCTTAAGTATTTCTTCCTACCATTTACATTGAAGTTGAAACATTGGTGGGAAAGCTGTACGTGCGATTACCGGTGCTGCTATTAACACATATTATATAAAGTCCACGTAACTATTTTTTTAAGCTGTAACTTGAGGTTTTAAAGTAACGAGACGCAACACTTGCGTCTTTACCCTCACTAAGCTTGTGCGAGTCTTATGATGATCAGTTACTGGTGGGGAAGTATTTAAAATTAATACACTATCGACCAGCTCTCGGGGACGGGCTTGACTATAATTTAATGCCATTTAAAAAAAGTTTAAATTATAGGGTTGAGTATATCCGTGACGAATGCGTGCAGAGGAACCCTGTAATCTGAGATGGTGTAGGAGTAGGCGGCGGGGCGTCGCGACCCCTGCTACCGTCTTGCTGGGCTGACCTTGCACCCACGACCCGCAGGACGCCGCAGGCCACTACCACCCGTAGGACGCCGCAGGCCCCTACCACCCGTAGGACGCCGCAGGCCCCTACCACCCGTAGGACGCCGCAGGCCCCTACCACCCGTAGGACGCCGCAGGCCCCTACCACCCGTAGGACGCCGCAGGCCCCTACCACCCGTAGGACGCCGCAGGCCCCTACCACCCGTAGGACGCCGCAGGCCCCTACCACCCGTAGGACGCCGCAGGCCCCTACCACCCGTAGGACGCCGCAGGCCCCTACCACCCGTAGGACGCCGCAGGCCCCTACCACCCGTAGGACGCCGCAGGCCCCTACCACCCGCAGGACGCCGCAGGCCCCTACCACCCGCAGGACGCCGCAGGCCCCTAACACCCGTAGGACGCCGCAGGCCGCTACCACCCGTAGGACGCCGCAGGCCGCTACCACCCGTAGGACGCCGCAGGCCGCTACCACCCGTAGAACGCCGCAGGCCGCTACCACCCGTTGAACGCCGCAGGCCACTACCACCCGCAGGATACTGCCTACTCTTGAACGCAGGCGGGAGATATACATAATAATGTACACGTGGAAAATATTAGAGGGGCTGGTCCCAAACCTGCACACAGAAATAACACCACATGAGACCAGAAGGCATGGCAGGATGTGCAGAATACCCCCGTTGAAGAACAGAGGTGCAACAGGTACTCTGAGAGAGAACTATCTACATCAGAGGCCCGAGACTGTTCAACACGCTTCCACTACACATAAGGGACATAAACTGGCCGACCCCTCACAGTGTTCAAGACAGA
>WNGS01164858.1:9330331-9348909 GCA_020271785.1 Procambarus virginalis | reverse complement strand
CATTTCTGTCTATGTCCACTCTGTCAATCCCTCTGAGTATTTTATACGTTCCTATCATGTCCCCCCTCTCCCTTCTTCTTTCTAGTGTCGTAAGGCATAGTTCCCCCAGGCGCTCCTCATACCCCATCCCTCGTAGCTCTGGGACGAGTCTCGTTGCAAACCTCTGAACCTTTTCCAGTTTCATTATGTGCTTCTTTAGATGGGGACTCCATGATGAGGCGGCATACTCTAAGACTGGCCTCACGTAGGCAGTGTAAAGAGCCCTAAATGCCTCCTTACTTAGGTTTCTGAATGATGTTCTAACTTTTGCCAGTGTAGAGTACGCTGCTGTCGTTATCCTATTTATATGTGCCTCAGGAGATAGATTAGGTGTTACGTCCACACCCGGTCTCTTTCGCGCGTCGTCACAGGTAGGCTGTTCCCCTTCATTGTGTACTGTCCCTTTGGTCTCCTATCTCCTAGTCCCATTTCCATAACTTTACATTTGCTCGTGTTGAATTCCAGTAGCCATTTCTCTGACCATCTCTGCAACCTGTTCAGGTCCTCTTGGAGGATCCTGCAATCCTCATCTGTCACAACTCTTCTCATCAACTTTGCGTCATCCGCAAACATCGACATGTAGGACTCTACACCCGTAAACATGTCGTTAACATATACAAGAAATAGAATTGGTCCCAGCACCGATCCTTGTGGTACTCCACTTGTTACTGTTCGCCAGTCCGACTTCTCGCCCCTTACCGTAACTCTTTGGCTCCTTCCTGTTAGGTAGTTCCTTATCCATGCTAGGACCTTTCCCCCTGTGTGTGTGTGGTGTGTGTGTGTGTATTCACCTAGTTGTATTCACCTAGTTGTATTCACCTAGTTGTGTTTTGCGGGGGTTGAGCTTTGCTCTTCGGCCCGCCTCTCCACTGTCAATCAACTGTTTACTACTTTTTTTTCCCACACCACACACACCCCTCCCCCTCCCCAGGAAGCAGCCCGTGACAGCCGACTAACTCCCAAGTACCTATTTACTGCTAGGTAACAGGGCATTCAGGGTGAAAGAAACTTTGCCCATTTGTTTTCTGCCTCGTGCGGGAATCGAACCCGCGCCGCAGAATTGTATCGCGATAATCTTGCAGCCCGCCAGGTTAGGTCCTGCCTCATCCTCCAGCCACCTGTAATTTTCTCTTCTCCCTTCTCTATATTATTTCAACATTTCCTCTGCCTACATTACTCTCTGGCTCTTGTCATAGCCTACTGTCTCGCGTTGGGGGGTTTCGCTATCTTTTTATATGCTTATTGGCTATTTTTATGTTTGGTTCTTACCTGCTGTAAGTTGGTGGAGTTCAGTTTTGTTCCATCTGATGTTTGTGTTTTGTGATAGATGAATGTATCACCTCTGACCTGTTATCTTTGTGCCTTGTATGGTTTATGGGTATCTTATTTGTTTGGGTTCCTGACTTGGTTTGGTGCATTATGGAGTACTGTGTGTGTGTGTGTGTGGTGTGTGTGTGTGTGTGTGTGTGTGTGTGTGTTTTCACCTAGTTGTGCTTGCAGGGGGTTGAGCTCTGGCTCTTTGGTCCCGCTCTTTGGTGCGATTGTGGTTGGGTGGGTTATGTAGTGTGGCTGGTGAGAGAAAGCATGCAGGGTATCAGAGTTGTTGGTTGTGATGGTTACCATGGATGGTAGGATGGGGGGGGGGTTAGGGTCCGCAGAGTTGTAGGGAGAGGGACGAGGGGTGATAAGGGGTGTTTAGGGGCACATGAGGGGGTCATGTGGTTTGGGGGTGGGTTTGCCCCTGGTCAGGTTGGAGTGGGGCATGCGAGCTGTAGTTTGGGCGTTAACCCATTCTTTGACTTCGTGCAGGTCGGCGTTCAATCCCCGACTGTCCAAGTGGTTGGACACCATTCCTCTTCCCCCCCCCCAGTCCCATCTCAAATCCTTATCCTGATCCCAAGGGTTATATAGTCGTAATGGCTTGCCGCTTGCTCCTGGTAGTTTACCTTCCACCCCCATACTCGTTCTGTGAGCGGTGGCGCAAAAAGGCCTAAGGGCACAAATGGTCTTTATCAGACCGCAACGGAGATTATTACATTAACAATTATAGGCTGTACGCCTTGTAATTATAATGTCAGCTAATTACATTGCTCCATTTCAGTAGCTATGTATTTAAAGTTAATCGTTACGCGTTAATGGTAGAGAGTTTCGTTAATACATTACTGTACAACCTCTCCTCTTACAAAGATCGTCGCATTTCGATCGTATGCGTTACCTAAGGAGAAAAATTGTACTAGAAAATGGAAGCTGCTCGCGAAAGTGACGTACTGTCCCGTTTTCTGTTTTGGGTCCTCTGGTCGGTTAGGATAGACCACTTTAAATTAACCGTTTTCTTGACGTTGGGGAACCTTTGGTGAACGGGTTGATCTGTTTTAGGCATGAGAGTATTGCAGGAGCATAGAAAAGCGGCTGTTTATTTGCATTAGTCTGTTCTATTAGTATTAAGAAACACACATTGTTTCTTAATCTCATGTGTCATTTTTTACTGGTTGATACCTGGTTGATACCTGGTTGATACCTGGTTGATACCTGGTTGATGGTGTTCTGGGAGTTCTTCTATTCCCCAAGCCCGGCCCGAGGCCAGGCTTGACTTGTGAGAGTTTGGTCCACCAGGCTATTGCTTGGAGCGGCCCGCAGGCCCACATACCCACCGCAGCCCGGTTGGTCCGGCACTCCTTGGAGGAATAAATCTAGTTTCCTCTTAGGGAGGGAGCCGGTCGGCCGAGTGGACAGCACGCTGGACTTGTGATCCTGTGGTCCTGGGTTCGATCCCAGACGCCGGCGAGAAACAATGGGCAGAGTTTCTTTCACCCTATGCCCCTGTTACCTAGCAGTAAAATAGGTACCTGGGTGTTAGTAGCTGTCACGGGCTGCTTCCTGGGGGTGAAGGCCTGGTCGAGGACCGGGCCGCGGGGACACTATAGCCCCGAAATCATCTCAAGATAACCTCTTGAAGATGGGATACAGATTCAGTGCAAACATGGATACAGTGCAAGGTTGGGTACTTGTCTATCAATGACTACGGGTATAGCTCTTTATGCCCCCCCCCCCTCCTCCTACTTGCCTCGTAACTCTCGCATTTCAATTTAACATAATTCTGAAGTTCAAATTCTACAGACTCCTGCTTGATAGTTGTGAATGGAGGTGGCTTCCCCAACTTCTTATATACAATGATAAGATTACCAACACTTGTTGATCTCCCGTACAGGGTACGAGGATTTCCTTTTATTTCTTCAACTCATCTGGGTTTCCAATCTTTATGTATGCTTTCTTCTACTTTCTCTCAGTTTAGAGAGACTGTTCTGGTCCACCTTGTCTATTCTCGTCAGTATCTTGTATGTAATGATCATATTCCCGCTGGTTTTTTTTTTCTCTCCTCTCGGGCTGTAATATTTAGCTCCCTTAATCTATCCTCAGAGCTTAATTACCTTCGTTCTGGCACTAATCTTGTGGCAAACCTCTGCACTTATTCTTATTTTAATTTTGTGCCTCACATTGCATGGATTTCAGGCTGGTGCTGCATATTAGACTTTGTCGTTGTCTCGATTTAAGCTTTATATTATCTTTATATATTGTCATTGTCTTTATTTTAGCTTTTGCATAGCAGTCTGATGTTTGCCACTTCACATAAGCTGCCGATGGTATCTATTGTGTCCGCGTCCGCGGTTAGCTTGGCATTTTAAAAGCACCGACTCACCTTCAGTGGTTGATTGTTCAATAAACCCTTGAAATATATGTTTAACACATCTCTAACCCTGTCCATGGAGGACAGAAGAAAATGTATATATGCTGGTTAGCATTGTAAATGTGTGGCCACGTCTGTGGTAGAAAATAATAATACAAAAAAAATGTGTCCGCGCCTCTGGTGTAGTGTTGGAATTATATTCTTTTACCAAATCTATCTTTTTTTTCCATTCGTTTATTTGCCTATCCGTTTTGGTGCAGATTCCTCTTGGTTTCGTTTCTTCTTTTCCCATCGTCATTACGTTACACTTAATTGGATTGAACTCAACAGGCGCTTGTCTGCCCACTCCTGGAGTTTTTATAAAGATGTTCTTGTAACTGGTTAGTCTTTATCGGATTTTCACATTCCTCGCTAATTTTGTATCGCCTGGAAACATTTTGACCTGTACCAGGTCACTCCAGTAAGTACCAGGTCACTCCAGTAAGTACCAGGTCACTCCAGTAAGTACCAGGTCACTCCAGTAAGTACCAGGTCACTCCAGTAAGTACCAGGTCACTCCAGTAAGTACCAGGTCACTCCAGTAAGTACCAGGTCACTCCAGTAAGTACCAGGTCACTCCAGTAATACCAGGTCACTCCAGTAAGTACCGGGTCACTCCAGTAAGTACCAGGTCACTCCAGTAAGTACCAGGTCACTCCAGTAAGTACCAGGTCACTCCAGTAAGTACCAGGTCACTCCAGTAAGTACCAGGTCACTCCCGTAAGTACCGGGTCACTCCCGTAAGTACCAGGTCACTCCCGTAAGTACCGGTCACTCCCGTAAGTACCGGGTCACTCCAGTAAGTACCAGGTCACTCCCGTAAGTACCAGCTCACTCCCGTAAGTACCGGGTCACTCCTGTAAGTACCAGGGCACTCCTGTAAGTACCGGGTCACTCTGTAAGTACCGGGTCACTCTTGTAAGTACCGGGTCACTCCCGTAAGTACTGGGTCACTCCCGTAAGTACCAGGTCACTCCCGTAAGTACCAGGTCACTCCCGTAAGTACCAGGTAAAGGAGGTTCACACAAGTTAGGAGCGGTCTAGTGTGGCTGGGGCAGTCTTGGGTGACCCCACATTTCACGCTTTAGGCGCCTGACAGCTGAGTGGACAGCGCTTCAAATTCGTGGTTCTGAGGTTCTGGGTTCGATCCCGGTGGAGGCGGAAACAAATGGGCAGTTTCTTTCACCCTGATGCTCTGTTCACACAGCAGTAAATAGGTACCTGGGAGTTAGACAGCTGCTACGGGCTGCTTCCTGGGGGTGGTGTAACAAAAAGGAGGCCTGGTCGAGGACCGGGCCGCGGGGACGCTAAGCCCCGAAATCATCTCAAGATAACCCTCAAGAATATAGATCTAGACCGGAGCCGGTCGGCCGAGCGGACAGCACGCTGGACTTGTGGTCCTGGGTTCGATCCCGGGCGCCGGAGAGAAACAATGGGCAGAGTTTCTTTCACCCTATGCCCCTGTTACCTAGCAGTACAATAGGTACCTGGGAGTTAGTCAGCTGTCACGGGCTGCTTCCTGGGGGTGGAGGCCTGGTCGAGGACCGGGCCGCGGGAACACTAAAAAAAGCCCCGAAATCATCTCAAGATAACCTCAAGATATCTACTCCTATTTCTGTAGCGCCTTGTTTCGTCTGGCCACCTTCCGTCTTACAAAAGACTTGGTCTTCAAATTGCTTCTAATATAATTACCGCTTGAAAATATCTTGAGTCCTCCATGTCGTTTTCTGTGGTAACAAGGAAAAACAATGAAAAGTGGACGATGGCTTTCTCCTCAACGTGATCACACGATCTCTTAATTTTTGTTTAATGACTGTACGACAGTTTTGACTGATTGATTCTTAGCTCTTGTTGCAATGTCGTTTTTGTTGCAATGTCGTTTTCAAATTGCCTCAGAGCTTTCCCTCTTGACTGGCGATTATTCATTCCTGGCTCTTGTCAGTGCCTCTACATCATCATCATCCTCTCTCAATTTTTCTAATTTTTCCTTACTGTTGTTGTTGTTAAAGATTCGCTACCTGGAACAGAAAGTCCCAAGCAGCACGGGCTATGGCGAGCCCGTCTTTTATCCTTACTAATTTGGTCATTTTTTGTTGTGTTTTTGTTTCCTGCATTGCCAATTAAACCTAAATTTTACCTCTTCCCCATCCTCCTCCTCACTTACTGGTGTGAACTACTGCTTGACAGCTGAACATTTTCAGGGAAATGATACCATCGTTTCGTTTGTTTCCTAATTTTCTCAGCATTTGCACTTTTGGCAGCGAGGCCTCTCGCCCTCCTGTAGTCCGCCACAGCTGTAAGCTCTCGTCTTCAACCTTGAGTGTTAACCTCCCGCCTTATGTAGTTCCATATGTACTCAACACAGTCACCCCTGGCCTGCTGGCTCTTATTTTTTCCACTTATGTCTCATTTTGGGTAAACACTACGTCTTGTGTTGCTTGCAGGTGTTGTTTCCTACTTCTTGAACAGATCCACAAGGGCCATGACGAGGATTCGAACCTGCGTCCGGGAGCATCCCAGACACTGCCTTAATCGACCGAGCTACGGCATGGTCAAAGAGTTGAAACCGAACTTCTATTGAACTTACTGGATTCCGCAGCCTTTCCGAGGCACAAACCAGGGCTTTACACAACTCCCCCTGCACTCGAGCTATGTCAATAGGCCGTTCTCCCTCTTCGCCCTTTAGTCGATTTAGTCGAGCTTCTTCTCTTCTTCTTGAGAATAGGTGCAGTTTGCATGAAGGGTTAACCCTGGGAGCCGTCAAGCATACCAACACAGTGCCCGGCAACGACCCTGTTCCAACGAACACTTAACACTGTCCCAAACCGTTCGAAACAGGAGGTCAAAAAGTCGTCCTGAAATTCGAAGGGGGCACCATGCACCGCCACAGACGTCAAGGTAACACTAAGATTCACTACCTTAACGGAGCCAGCAGTATCAGGGAGAGGGTAAACACGCCCCTCACACCGCTCGAGAAATGCCTGAAAGGCAGCCTGGAGGCGGAACTTTACCACAGCACGGTTGCCCTGAAGCAGCTGGATGCCCACCAGGTCCGACAGCTGCACATGAAGCACGTCCACCAGGGCGACACCAACCAATGGATGGTCCACCGGCACCGTAAACGCCAGACCAGCCGACAATGTCCTCTTCACTGGGGGGCGAGAAGTCCCCATGGCTAAGCAAACGTCACCCTGTCAGTGGCAAACCACCACCAGCAGGGCAAACCAGCAATCACCCAACGTAAACACCAGCCAGTGCGGAGAGACCTCAGGAGCGTCTGACCTGGCCGGTGGTCACCACGCAACTCTAGTCGAGCTTAGTCGATTAGGGCAGTGTCTGGGATGCTCCCGGACGCAGGTTCGAATCCTCGTCACGGCCCTTGTGGATTTGTTCATTTGATGTATCACGTTAGTGTGATCTCTGTGTGTAGTGTTCCTGCTTCTTGGTTCTGTGATCTGTTGCCCCGAGGAAAATATTGGGTTGGTGTGCCAAACAGCTTCGCTCTCTAGCAGATGTGTCGACCCCCCCACGGGTGGGGGTCTGGTCGGGGAGCTGGTCGGCCGAGCGGACAGCACACTGGACTTGTGATCCTGTGGTCCCGGGTTCGATCCCCGGCGCCAGCGAGAAACGATGGACAGAGTTTCTTTCACCCTATGCCCCTGTTACCTAGCAGTAAATAGGTACCTGAGAGTTAGTCAGCTGTCACGGGCTGCTTCCTGGGGGTGGAGGCCTGGTCGAGGACTGGGCCGCGGGGACACTAAAAAAGCCCCGAAATCAACTCAAGATATCCTCAAGATAATCCCGTCCGAGGTCTTCAGTTAACAGTCTATTTCTCTGTGATTATATCCCCTAGTAATAGCATCTTAACCCTTGCAACCTTTAGCAGATTTTGCATTTGTCTAGTTCCTCCCTAGGCTTTCCTCCCTAGGCTATCCTCCCTAGGCTTTCTTCCCTAGGCTTTCCTCCCTAGGTTTTCCTCCCTAGGCTTTCCTCCCTAGGTTTTCCTCCTAGGTTTCTTCCCTAGGTTTTCCTCCCTAGGCTTTCTTCCCTAGGCTTTCCTCCCTAGGTTTTCCATTGAAAAGGGCGTGTCAGGGCGTATCAGGCTTAGGGCGGGGGAAGCATGTGAAGGGGAAGGTCGGGGGGCTGGAGAGGAGGCTAATTAGATGTATAATACTCGTTCAATATATTATAAAGCTTGGTGATATCTTGACCGCAGGTCTTGAGTGGGTCTTTGTTGCCACAAGTGGTTCATCTATCTTGTGTAGTGAACACGAATGTTTTCCTGGNCTTCCATCCATTTCAAAGTTGAATGAAAATCTAATTCCCTCCTTCCTTTTCTTAACGTTCACAGCTCTGTGCCCGGGTTCTCTTTATCTATCTACCGCAAGCATAGTGGTATGTATATACACTTCTTTTCCTACCATCCTCCTCCTGTTAAGAAAAGTATCCTCGTCTCTCTCTCTTCCTTCGCATCAGCGACCCTCACTTTCTGAAATTACCTTATCTACAAATCTCTCTCTCGCCTTGGTTACCCTTTATATTGTATCAACTGTGCCTATTCTCAAGCTAAACGTAGTTTCTTTCATCCTAAACCTGCTTCCAACTGTGCTCTCCCTTCTCTTCATATCTGAACTCAAAACTCTTACTAATACCCTTCGTCCTCTTGACATAAAACTCACCTTTCGACGAACTAACACTTTTCGTACTAATCTAGTTCACACTTCTCCTTCTAATGCTGGTGGTGTCTACTCTATTTCCTGTTCGTCATGTTCTCGCCAATACTTTGGGGAAATTGGCCGTAAACTTAATGACAGACTTAAGGAACATAAAAGAAGCGTTAAGTCTGCAGACACAAACAATGTTCTTTTCTATCATGTTAGGGATTCTAATCATCCTATTGATTGGTCTTCCTCTAAAATTATCTTTCCTATCTCTACTCTTCACAGACGCCGTCTTGTCGAAGCGGCTCTGATACACAACCTACCCAACATGAGCCCAAGTCCTGGCTTTGTTGCTGTTGACTCTTCCCTTACACAGTATATACTCAAATGTTCTAAGATTTCTAACAAACGTGACCTAACATAAGACTACCTTTTTTTCTTTCTTTTACTTTCTCTTTTTATTACTTCTTTTATTACCCTTTCGTAGCCTTTATTACCCCTTTATACCTTTTACCTCTATCTTTCGCCTTGCTTCTACCTTCCTCCAAGAATTCCTCCTCACCTCTTGCCTTACCAATGCCCGTGCCTTAACGTCTCTTCGCTCAAGTTACTGCCCGCTCCTGTGCCAGGTAAGTCCACTACGGGCTCACCATAGCCCATGCTACATGCAACTTTTTGTCCCAGTAGCTGAATCTATAACAACAACTCGTCTCTTCACAATCGACTTGATAATGGTTCAAAACGGACCGAAGCGTCGTCGTCTCTTCAATTTTTAGTGTGTGGTTTGGCCAACGGTAGTGAATATTTATTGTAATACGGGGATTTAATTTTTTTTAAATTTTTCCCCGAGGGGCGAGTTTATTGGGCAGCGCCACTCATCTTGTGAGTGGACACACCGCCATAGTGACAGTATTGGGCAGCACCACTCATCTTGTGAGTGGACACACCGCCATAGTGACAGTATTGGGCAGCACCACTCATCTTGTGAGTGGACACACCGCCATAGTGACAGTATTGGGCAGCGCCACTCATCTTGTGAGTGGACACACCGCCATAGTGACAGTATTGGGCAGCGCCACTCATCTTGTGAGTGGACACACCGCCATAGTGACAGTATTGGGCAGCGCCACTCATCTTGTGAGTGGACACACCGCCATAGTGACAGTATTGGGCAGCGCCACTCATCTTGTGAGTGGACACACCGCCATAGTGACAGTATTGGGCAGCGCCACTCATCTTGTGAGTGGACACACACCGCCATAGTGACAGTATTGGGCAGCGCCACTCATCTTGTGAGTGGACACACCGCCATAGTGACAGTATTGGGCAGCGCCACTCATCTTGTGAGTGGACACACCGCCATAGTGACAGTATTGGGCAGCGCCACTCATCTTGTGAGTGGACACACCGCCATAGTGACAGTATTGGGCAGCGCCACTCATCTTGTGAGTGGACACACCGCCATAGTGACAGTATTGGGCAGCGCCACTCATCTTGTGAGTGGACACACCGCCATAGTGACAGTATTGGGCAGCGCCACTCATCTTGTGAGTGGACACACACCGCCATAGTGACAGTATTGGGCAGCGCCACTCATCCTGTGAGTGGACACACCGCCATAGCAGCATGTACAACACTCCCCAATAGAAAGAAAACCCGCTGGGTTGTTCATCCTGTCACTTGTACCCAGACACAGCTGGGACTTGCTTAACTGTCTCAAGTGAACAGCTCCTCAAACAGATGTGCATCTAGTAACTAATAATACCGTAAATCACATAATATTGCTAGCCGGAAATTAAGGAGAAAATTTCTTATGTTAATAGAGTCAACAGGATAATAGTATTAGAAGATCAAGTAACTGGTAACTTGTCCCATCCACCTAGCGACCTGGGGCCAGATTCACGAAGCAGTTACGCAAGCTCTTACGAACGTGTACATCTTTCCTCAATCTTTGACGGCTTTGGTTACATTTATTAAACAGTTTACAAGCTTGAAAACTTCCCAGTTAACTGTTGTTATTGTTATAAATAACCTGCTGGTGCTTCGGAGCTCATTAACTGTTTAATAAGTGTAAACAAGGCCGCCGAAGATTGAGAAAAGGTGTACAGGTTCGTAAGTGCTTGGGTAACTGCTTCGTGAATCTGGCCCCTGGGACAGAACGACGGGCAAGCATAACCCAGTGGGTCTACTCTCAGGGAAACTACCTATCTGTACCATACGGTGAGTACCTGCACGATAGATTTGAACATATAAATATATTCATATATTACAAATAGTAAAAACAGCAAGTAATACAGATGATAAATCACAGTGTCGACGGGGAGGTGAGGTGTAGTGCCCCCCCCCCTTGTTGTGACATTCGCCTTGTCGTAAATGTTGCGTTATAATTGAACTATCCCGACGTTCGAATTCTTCGTCGAATCTGGCCTTAAAGTTGTGGATGGAGGTGGCTTCCACAACTTTCTGTTAGCGCAGTCCTCTTGTTGACCACCCGTACAGGGTACGAGTGGCACCTTGTGCTAGTACCTTCCTCCTAAAATGAAAGTAAAGTTACGATGTGGTCGATCGTACAAATATGGACGTGACGGACCATCAGAAAGCAGACTTTTGTATTACTGATTTTGGACAAAGGTTACAGGTTCGTGCCGATAGGCTCTGAGACTCTGGGCGCCTGGAGTAAATGTGCACTTAAGTTTCTTAAAGGAGGTGGGCGAGGAACTCATTGGGAAAACTAAAGACCTACGAGCAGCCAGTTTCCTGTTCCAGCGCCTCAGTGTCGCAGTTCAGAGGGGAAATGCGTGCTGTATCCTGGGTACGCACCCAACCTCCGAGGAGCTGGACGAGGTCTTCGAACACTGATTGTTATATGGTCATATATGTGTGTTGAGTGAGAGGAGGACGATGAGCCGTGCTTGTCAGCAACAGAATGAATCTCCTCAGACAGTCAGTTTTCCCGGTGACGCCAATTCAGCGCAGAATCAAAGTCATCAACGCAGATTCAACCCCCCCCCCCCACCAGCGGACACTGTGTCCTCTGGCCGTTGAACACTGTGTCTTCTGGCCATTGGACACTGTGCCCTCTGGCCATTGGACACTGTGCCCTCTGGCCATTGGACACTGTGCCCTCTGGCCATTGGACACTGTGCCCTCTGGCCATTGGACACATGTTAGGAACATTTCATGTCTTGTGAAATGGCCCAGCGGGCGTCGCTGGGCCAGTTGCGCGGGCGTCGCTGGGCCAGTTGCGCGGGCGTCGCTGGGCCAGTTGCGCGGGCGTCGCTGGGCCAGTTGCGCGGGCGTCGCTGAGCCAGTTGCGTGTGGTGTGGGAGGAGGTAGTGCCGGTAGTGGTGGGAGCGTCAAGGTCACGAGGTGTGGGAAGTGAGGGTCATAACGAGGGTAACACCGGTCACCCATCCAACACCATTGTCCCTCACACTAGAGCAGAGAGAGTAGTGTCATTCAAATACATTATAAAACATCATTTTGTATGTCAGTCAAAAATCACTTTTGCCCCCCACCCCCCCCCTGTTATGGGAAAATTTTGAAGAAAAAAAAAGATTGCAATTGGAACACTGCAAGGATCTAGCTAAACCTGTTACAGCAAAGAAAAGAAATGCAATAGACTCACATGTGGTTACTCTTGCGTTTAAGGCAAGAAACAGTGACTATAATTACTGAAAGAGACACACACCAGTGTTCTTAGACTGCAGTATTTCTGCACGTTAAAAGCCCCATTGAAAGCTCTTGTAATGGTTGACGTGGATAATGCGCATGCGACACTATACCTGCCACCATCCCCACACACTTAAACCATTAGCGGCCTCTAAAGCGTGTTAAATTGTACTCGCTCGAGCGCAAACATTGACGGTATTATTTATTCTTTGGAGAAATGCTCGCGGTACAAGTTCCAAATTTGCGCACTCAAATTATTCACTATGAGAGGAGGCGGCATGTTGTTATACAAGGAAAAAAAGCTCGAGTGAAAATCAGAGGTGCGGCGAGTGCACTAACTGATAACTATTAGTACAGATAGGCCAAGGAATTGCAATATTCTTGTTTCAAATGTAAGCTGAATTACCAGCCGACCTCTGACCTTGGGGGTGGAAACTAGATGCGGTGGTGGAAACTAGAAACTAGAAAGGTGGAAACTAGAAACTATAAACTCTACTTCAAAATTGACACTTCCATCCAGTCTGCCCACGTTATAATCACAGCTTGCAACAAACTTTATTCCACTGCAAAATCTCTGGGTTTATAATATATTGTCACCACCTGGGCGAGAGTTCAAGTCACTCCATTGCCTGGTAATCATTTTCATGGATATATAGCGCCATGGTGATATCATTGCCACATTATTATACATTAAAAGTAAAATCTTGTCTTAATACATAAAATAAATTTAAATTTAGAGGATAATAGAAAACCAGATGTTTATGATTTTTAGTCTATATACAACTTACGCATTAATCATATATATGGTCTTTATATATTAGAAGCAAAAGATGGATATAGAGCAAGAATTTCAGATATTTTATCATTTGTAGTATAATGATTTGTCATTAGTAGAAGAACTCCCAGAACCCCATCAAGCAGGTATCGTTTAATGCTACGTTTACCTTGTGTTGGTTCCGGGGATCAATGTCCCTACAGCCCGGTCTTTGACCGTGGCTGGTGGTCAAGCAGACCGATAGACGCTCCCAGTCTGACGAATAAGTCGCGGTATACTTTGCAGCTTTGTCAAGTTCTGGTTTGAACACCACGAGAGATGGACCAGTTATGCCACTTAGGTTTAGAGGCAGTGTTGACAATTATTAGGCCCCTTAATGTTGATAAAATCGTCTCTTAGCACTGGTGACCTTGCGACCTTACCTAGTGATGATTTCAGGGCTTAACGTCCCTGCGGCCCGGTCCTCGACCTGGTCCCCCTGGTTGCTGGACTGGTCAACCAGGCGGACGCGGCTGCTCGCAGCCTGACGTATGAATCACAGCCTGGTTGATCGGGTGACCAGGACAATTTTTTTTATGAACACAGTTCAAACCTCCGGACAACGTAACTGATATTAACACGATCTCAGAAGACTTTGAATAGGAATCAACATGCCCTGCACTCGGCCTCTGGTCCTGACTCGTGGAATTCAATATTCATAAAGAAATATAAAGTGCCTGTAGCGCGAGCGCTCAGTGTAATATGGAGAAAAAGTTTGGATACAGCTGAGATACGAGAAGCGCTTAAATCAGCAAATAAAGCTCCACTGCACATGGAGTTAGTAAAGTTTTGGCTAAAACTTTACTACCACTCGCAGTCTTAACCGAAGTTAAGAGATCTAAAAAGTTGCGACTGTAAAGTCTAGGATCTGAGAACCCAAGGTATTTGAAAAAAAAGAGAGAGAGTCTATTGGCATGGTATCAATCTTTAGTTTTTGTGTTCCACTTCTGCGATTACCGATTTGTCAGTTAAACATCTTAAGATTTTTCAGCGTTGATTGCAATACCAAGGCTCCTACAAGCTCTATGTGTGCAATTTAAGATTGCCTGCATATAGCGATGGGTTCTGGTATGTACAAGGATATCATCTGCATACCTCAGTTTTTTTTTTTTTTTGGGGAATGATTGAGTAAGGATTGTTGTTAAGACTGAACATGGGTTTAAGACTGAACAAGGTGGGGTTTAAGACTGAACAAGGTGGGGTTTAAGACTGGGTGGGTTAAGACTGAACAAGGTGGGGTTTAAGACTGAACAAGGTGGGGTTTAAGACTGAACAAGGTGGGCTTTCTGGCGAAGCAATTATACACAATTTTCATTTTGGCCCGTCCACCGTCACCCTGGGGCGAGACGGTCAGTGCTGTCCATGCCGTATGGTACAGCCCATCTTCTTGAGGTTATCTTGAGATGATTTCGGGGCTTTTTAGTGTCCCCGCGGCCCGGTCCTCGACCAGGCCTCCACCCCCAGGAAGCAACCCGTGACAGCTGACTAACACCCAGGTACCTATTTTATTGCTAGGTAACAGGGGCGTAGGGTGAAAGAAACTCTGCCCATTGTTTCTCGCCGGCGCCTGGGATCGAACCCAGGACCACAGGATCACAAGTCCAGCGTGCTGTCCGCTCGGCCGACCGGCTCCCATGGTGCAGCCCATGCTGTACCTACACTAGACAGACTTTACATATTTGGCTAAGTTTTTTTTGGTTGTGTATGACACATTTCATAACGTTAGTGATACTTCTCTCAATTGTTGCATATTTTCATATTTCGTCACATAATAATTTAGGGAGTGTGAATAGTTATCCTGGCAATTTACATTTGGTGAAATCTGTATCCGCAAGATGTTGTAAATTCCCAGAGATACTTACAGTCGAGCCTAAGCAGAGTTGTAGTTATATTTAGGGAGTCCTCGGATTGTATTAGATGATCTATAGATATGTACACACACAATAGGGTGATGCATTTGTGTATATCTTTTGTATGCAACCGGTTAAGGACGTGATGTAAAAATCACAATAGCGTGGATTTGTTCATAGATATGTAATTTTACTGTCATGTCAGCAGTTGCCCACATCAAAGGAATACCATCAGCTGCACAGAGAAGGTTGGCTAATATTAGATCCACGTTTAGGAATCTGAAGAAAGAATCGCTCGGGAATCTGAACAAACAATGCACAAATTTCAGACCGCTTCAGGAATAGCTCCACTGCACGCGACACGGGCGTGCAGTCCTTCTCGGTAAATTCAACATGAAGCTGGAGAAAGTTGATAGTATACCACCGGATTAGTCCAGAGCTAAGAGGTGTGATTTACGAGGAAAGACTAAAGGAGGTAAACGTCACGTCACAGAGAACCGCATAGTAGACATGATCGCCATATACAAAGTACTGAAAGGAATAGACAGAGCTATATAGCATAGGTTGATCACGAACAGGACGATATAAATGAAAACCAAGTATCCAAATGAGCCACAAAGACATTAATTTTTTTATCAGTCAGTATAGTGACAAAATTTAATGCGCCAACAAGTGAAAGTGGTGAATGTAAACTCCATACGCAGCTTTAAATGTAGATAAGACATAAACCAATAGGATCTGGAACCTGTTGGGTTCATCTATATAACCTCTCAATCCTTAATTAATCGGTTAAGGATTGAGAGGCCAGTGACCTGAAGATTCGTCCCACGTAAATGCAAGAGCTCTGCATTTTGGAGCTCTGTCTGCGAGAACAGAGCTCCAAAAATTGAAGATAATAATCACGAGGAGTTGTTCCTGCTTAATGGCTTTCATGTAATCACTGAGAGCTCTTTGTACCAATCTGTGGGTTTCCTGGACGCCGCCGCACTCATGGGGTCGCCACTAGTCAGTCATAAAACTCATTTGATTTACATGCTCCAACTTCTCTTTGGAAGTTGGAACGGAATATCCGGGAAACATAAAGCCATTACACCTTGAGCTGAAGGTCGAGGAGCTGTGGTCGAGGACCAGATACTTGAAAATCTGGATCCAGCTCAACCCTGGACGTCTTGCGGGTAGGGGGGTGGGGGGTAAATATGGGTACATTAGGGTTCCATCATTAGTGGAGCTCTTTGTCGATTTGAACTGAACTCTGCATTCATTTTGATAAAAGTGTTACAGCATACAAATTGAAAGTTACTTCTCTTTATCTCTGTATCACTAATTCAGACAAAAGTAATGCTCATTGTAGATTGTTGATAAAATTTAACTTATTCATAATTTATAGAAAACAAAACTGAGCCAAGCTACATTGGTTCAGTGTTGGATTACAACCAAATACATCAGTTCTTCTCATCACTAAACCGCCTCATGTCATGGATCAGGTTTACTCCTGATGTTGGTGGTGGTATCACCGCCGGTGTGGACCGGTGGTGGTATCACCGCCGGTGTGGACCGGTGGTGGTATCACCGTTGGTGTGGACCGGTGGTGGTATCACCGCTGGTGTGGACCAGTGGTGGCATCACGCCGGTGTGGACCAGTGGTGGCATCACGCCGGTGTGGACCAGTGGTGGCATCACTGCCGGTGTGGACCAGTGGTGGCATCACGCCAGTGTGGACCAGTGGTGGCATCACGCCGGTGTGGACCAGTGGTGGCATCACTGCCGGTGTGGACCAGTGGTGGCATCACGCCGGTGTGGACCGGTGGTGGCATCACCGCCGGTGTGGACCGGTGGTGGCATCACCGCCGGTGTGGACCGGTGGTGGCATCACCGCCGGTGTGGACCGGTGGTGGCATCACCGCCGGTGTGGACCGGTGGTGGCATCACCGCCGGTGTGGACCGGTGGTGGCATCATCGCCGGTGTGGACCGGTGGTGGCATCACCGCCGGTGTGGACCGGTGGTGGCATCACCGCCGGTGTGGACCGGTGGTGGCATCACCGCCGGTGTGGACCGGTGGTGGCATCACCGCCGGTGTGGACCGGTGGTGGCATCACTGCCGGTGTAGCTCTGCGACTCTAATATTATATTAGAGCAGCACACACTCGGGTAAGAGACGCTCACCATAGGTAATGTGTGCTTGTAAACAGTGGCCGGCCACCAGGAGAGTGGGAAAGGCGTCACACGCAGCCCCGTTTACCACTAAAACAAAAATCCAACCTCCTAACCAGAAAAATACGAACCCAAGCAACCCACCAAACCTACCGAGTCCGATGCATAGAAAAGTCGATACTTGTGAGCCGTTACTTTTCATAATAGGTGTCATTTGTAACGTTGGTTACCATAACGTATAGAACGTGACCTGTTAGATGAGATGACGAGGATAGGATAAGAGCGTCGCCTCTCTTGTGAGTGCTGGCCGGACGCTTCCCGGTAGTGACGTAACATGTCACTGGACTGTAACATGTCACTCGCTGAATTCGTACCCAAGAATCGTAGTGGAGTGTTCCTTGCTCTTTCTGTTGTATTTAGAGTCGAAATGCAACAAAAATAATGTGCTGTAGTTTGCGCTCCAGCAAGTGCAATTTTGGAGCTAAAAATGTTGATTTTTGTACCATTACACACAGAGATCACACTAACGTGATGCATCAAATGAACAAATCCACAAGGGCCGTGACGAGGATTCGAACCTGCGTCCGGGAGCATCCCAGACACTGCCTTAATCGACTGAGCTACGACATGGTTAAAAGGGTTGAAACCGAAGTTCTACTGAACTTCTACTCTCTAGAACTTCGGTTTCAACCCTTTTAACCCTGTCGTAGCTCAGTCGATTAAGGCAGTGTCTGAGATGCTCCCGGACGCAGGTTCGAATCCTCGTCACGGCCCTTGTGGATTTGTTCATTTTTGTACCAATTTATTGAGAACACGAGCTATGTTGATATTTCCAGCTGTTAAGAATAACACGTGATTCATGTACACATCTGCTAGTCTGGTTCTCTATTATTCCTCAGTTGTTTGTGTATACTGATAAGCATGTCAATATTTACCCGAGGGCCACATCTGACCTGACCAACGAGAATGTCTGCATCTGTCCAGGGATTGATGCCAGACGCCTGGGGCTAGCATTACTAAACTTTGCAGGGTGATGTGGCGGGTGAAATGTGGTGGCCATGGGAGGTTGAGGAGGCTCCACGAAGTTGCTGGAAACGAAATGTTTGAGGCAGAATTCCTAGTTGAATCATTTGCTCATAATATTACTACATGCATTTTGCATGTTCCGTAGATTTACATGCTGGGAAGAGGCGTGCTCTTTAATGTGCAACCTTCTGGGGTGAACCCGGGCCCCGCCGGGTACCTCTTAACATTTTTTTTAATCCAAAATCTATTATTATACCTTTAGTGACAAAGAGAAGCTTGAGGCAGCAGGTTTATGCATTCAGGCCCCCCCCACCTTGCCGTGTGGGCCCCTTAAGGGTGGTGTGTGGGCCCTTAAGGGTGGTGTGTGGGCCCCTTAAGGGTGGTGTGTGGGCCCCCACCCAGTCGTGTGGGCCTTAAGGGTGGTGTGTGGGCCCCCACCTTGCCGTGTGGCCCCTTAAGGGTGGTGTGTGGGCCCCCACCCAGCCGTGTGGGTCCTTAAGGGTGGTGTGTGGGCCCCCACCCAGCCGTGTGGGCCCTTAAGGGTGGTGTGTGGGCCCCCCACCCAGCCGTGTGTGCCCTGAAGGGGGGAAGGGAGGGTCAGACTCGCTCAAGCGTCGCCAGAGAACATCACCAAAAATTA
>WNGS01164858.1:9302907-9317507 GCA_020271785.1 Procambarus virginalis | reverse complement strand
GACTCCTACCTATGGTAAAATAAGTGAAATCAAAATCAGAAGCACAAAACGCAGCTTACAAGAACAACAATTGCGTACAAGAAGAACGTAGAAGACTTGGAAATAACAATACTGGAATGTCTTACATCAGCAAATATAATAAACTAGCAGACACAGCCGCCAGAAAAAATTATAGGCAGGAAAAAGAGAAGAACTTCAAGAGGCAGGAGAACCAGTTGTGCCGCTTCTAAACCACCAACCATTCCCACCCTGCCTGCCTAACGACACCGGGTTTTGCTTCCTACCATGAAGCGACCCCACCCTGGAGTACATTCCTGCGTCATTACTGCCACGGCGCCCACGCTGCCTGCCCCAAGGTCGAGGACTGTGGAGGCGGCCGGCCCCATCTGTCTCACCGGGAAAAATGCTTCGATCGTGCGTGGACTACCAGAGACCATTGCCTGTCTCTTGTTTTTGTTTAGTGTGAATGTAACAAGTATTCGTTAAGTTATGAGCAGCAACTAGCATGTGGTGGGGGTTTGGTGTGGAGTGTATTATTGGTGTGAGTTGATGGGGTAGCTTGTGGGTTGCTTTGAGGGGTTTAGCTGGTGGGTTACTTTGGTTGCTGGGGAGTTGTGGTTAGCGTTGGTGTGAGTTGTGGGGTTTAGCTGTGTGGGGTGTGAGCCTTTGATGGGGTTTAGCTGTGTGTGGGTTGTGGGTTAGCTTTGGTGTGATTGGGGTTTAGCTGTGTGGGGTGTGAGCCTTTGGTGGCGTTTAGCTGTCTGGGGTGTGAGCCTTTGATGGGGTTTAGCAAAGTGTTTGGTTGCGAGTGCTTATAAGGCTGGATTCTTCTTAATCCAGGTTAAGCTGTTGATTGTGGGCTCCACTGGCCTTGCCCCGTCAGCTGTTTATACAGGCTATTCCAGTTAAGTAGTCAGGCCATGTTAATGGATGAAGCAGTTCTGTGCGCTCGATCTGTTGCGGTTCGTGGGCTTGCCGCTGGCAGGTGTTTGCGTCATTCAGCGCGGGTAACTTTTCTTGCAAGTTATATCTAGTTGATCAATACCCGTTTGTAACACACTTCATTACATTTTACTGAAAATAATTGACTTTCAATTCTGTTAAGAAAAAATGTGGAAAAGTTGCAATCTTTATATAAATTATAATTATTAAATTATAAAAAATATTAATATAATTATATTACAATTATTATTATAGAAATTACTAAAAGGGAATAGTGTGTATATACCCCTCCTCTCTTCTTTCTCTTGTCTTTTCACGTCCTCCATCTAGCCTCTCTTCACCCTATCCTGCCCTCCCCCACCCCCTCCTCTACTCTCCCCCATCCCGATGATGGAGAAAGGACTACCATGATGGTGAAATATGGCTCGCAGAGTACAGTCTTTCCAGATGTGACAGGAAACACCGGCTACAGGGTGGGGTCAGCCTCTACACCACAGACACACTCATCTGTACTGAGCTGTGAACACCGCAAATGATATGGTGGAAGTGCTGATAATCAAAATAGAGAGCTTAACTGTAGTTATTGTCCTTGTGTATAAGTCACCGGAGGCAAATCCTCAGTATTTAATGACAAACTAATGAAAATAGAACACTGCTTGGAAAGCCTCACAAATCCAGCCCCGAACATCATCCTGCTTGGGGACTTCAATCTGCGGCACCTGAAATGGAAGCACCTGGCTAATACAGTTACATCAGAAAGAATACCAGGAAGTAGCCTAAATGAACAGGCACATGCAAATGACATTGAGGTACCTTACCTTGAGATTTTTTGGGGGCTTAGCGTCCGCGCGGCCGGTCGTCGACCAGGCCTCCTCGTTGCTGGGCTGGTCAACCAGGCTGGTTGGATGCAGCTGCTCGCAGCCTGACGTATGACTCATAGCCTGGTTGATCAGGTATACTTTGGAGGTGTGTATCAAGTTCTCTCTTGAACACTGTGAGGGGTCTGCCAGTTATACCCCTTATGTGTAGTAGGAAGCGTGTTGAACAGTCTCAGGCCTCTGATGTTGATAGTTCTCTCAAGGAGGGAGGGAGAGAGAGAGAGAGAGAGAGACGACCATCGTGCTCTCTCAGAGAGAACTCTATCAACATCAGAGGCCCGAGACTGTTCAACACGCTTCCACTACACATAAGGGACATAACTGGCCGACCCTTCACAGTGTTCAAGAGAGATCGAACTGGATAAACACCTCCAAAGGATACCTGATCAACCAGGCTGTGATTCATACGTCAGGCTGCGAGTAGCTGCGTCCATGGTCACATTTGTCGAAGGTTTTTGCGAAATCGGTGTAAATTACATTATCGTTTTGCCTGTCTTCCACGACATCTAATGCCATGTGATATTGCCCAGCAACTGTGACAGGCAAGAGATGCCCTGTTCTGAACCCATGTTGTCCGGGGTTATGGAGATGCTGTGATTCCATGTATTTTGTGCATCTTACTTCTTAGCACTCTCTCAATCATTTTTATGATGTGCGATGTTAATGCTATTGGCCTTTATTTCCTCCTTTATGGAGGGGTGCTATCTCTGCTGTTTTTAGTAGGGAAGCGGTCCCCACTTGCCGCTTCCCTCTACTGACATATTACTATGACCCTCTGTTTCATGTCTGTCAGGTAAACTTTTACGTAGTCTAGCACCTTCCCTGTTATTACAGCCTGATTCCCTTGTATGTTGTGTTGTGTGTGTGTGTGGTGTGTGTGTGTGTGTGTGTGTGTGTGTGTGTGGTGTGTGTGTGTGTGTGTGTGTGTGTGTGTGTGTATTCACCTATTTGTGCTTGCGGGGGTTCAACTCTGCTCTTTCGACCCGCCTGTTATGACCGTTACTAACTACTAATTCCCCCCCCCCCAGAGCGCCCGATAGCAGCTCGTCTAACTCCCAGGTACCTATTTACTGCTAGGTAACAGGGCATCAGGTTAAAGGAAAATCTGCCCATTTGTTTTTTTTCGGCGGTGCCAGGATCGAACCCCGGTCCCTAGGTCCACGAGTCTAATGCTGTGTGTTGTGGTGTGTGTGTATTCACCTAGTTGTGTTTGCGGGGTTGAGCTTTGCTCTTTCGGCCCGCCTCTCAACTGGCAATCAACTGTTTACTACTTCTTTCATCCACACCACACACACACACACACCAGGAAGCAGCCCGTGACAGCTGACTAACTCCCAGGTACCTTTTTACTGCTAGGTAACAGGGGCATTCAGAGTGAAAGAAACTTTGCCCATTTGTTTCTGCCTGGTGCGGGAATCGAACCCGCGCCACAGAATTAAGAGTCCTGCGAGCTATCCACCAGGCTACCAGGCCCCACAGGCCTGGTAGCCTGTGTGTGTCAACTTTTATGAGGACCGCATTAAAGGCTTCTTGGCAGTATAAGAAGATGCAGGCAACCCAGCCTTCTCACTCCTGTATTTTATTGGTCTGTCGTAAAACCTCTCTTGTGTTATTGTTAGTTTCAGTTTCCTTAGCCTTTTGTGTGTGCGCGCGCGAGTGCGGTATTCAAGGGGTCTCCTGCAGCAAATTAATATCAGTTATAAGACGATGGTCGTCGTCTCGGCCGCAGACGACAGGCACAAACGATGTTCGGTGTCCGGAGTCGCCTCTAGCCAGGCTAGAGGCGACCAGAGGCGACCTAGACATCATTTAAATTCTACACAATAATTTGTTTTCAGCTTTCATGAGCGGTGTGACAAGTTTTCCTTGTAGTAGTTGGTTGCACACTGTGTGTGTGTGTGTGTGTGTGTGTGTGTGTGTGTGTGTGTGTGTGTGTGTGTGTGTGTGTGTGTGTGTGTGTGTGTGTGTGTGTGTGTTACCGCGACATGTGTGTCCGCCTCGCCTGGTGTCGCCTTCCTGGAACACATTGGCAGCTAGTTTATTGTGCACCCCATACTCATCCATAATAATAACAAAAAACTCATCCTGTGAGCGGTAGCGCAAAAAGCATTACAGAGGGTACAAAAGGTCTTTATCAGACCTCATCTTAGATTATTACATAAACAATTTCATCAATCCTTCACACCTTATAGTTACAATGTCAGCTAGTTACAGAGTAAGTGCTATTTCAAGAGCTACATATTTACAGTAAGTCATCATACATTAATGGTAGGTCTTATCGCTAATACATAATAGTTTGACCAATGGGGACATTACAGAGTCATAGGGGAGCTTCTGTTTATTGTTAGTCCTCACAATACACTACTTGTTTCTGAGTCTCATATGTCGTTCATCTACTGGAAGCGAAATGTGGATACAGTGCGAGGATTTCAGGTAATTTATCCATGGTAATAAGATAGGTTGCCATATCATACAGAGTGAGCTTAATTTATCTCTGAAAGGCTCAATTTTACCACAGTCCAAGATATGGTGTTCGAGTGTGTGTCCCTGTCTTTGTCCACACACTTTGCACTTTGCTTCATCTAGATCCCTATACAAGCCGACCTGCCAGAGATACATGTAGCCAAGTCTTATTCGAGCTGAGAAAAACATACTTCCTGGGGGGGGGGCATGTATCTCTTACCCTCGTAAGTAAGGCTTTGCCTAGTTAAGTCACACTTTTACAATATAACCAAAAATCGTAAAAAAATAAAGCCTGTTCAAGGGCGTCTTTAACGGCGTCTCCGTCGAGTTATGGTCCGTGTGAGACGGTCCCTCCAGACCCTGCGCGGCGCCTTAACTCTTCAGGTCGCCCTCGGCGCCCTTGTCAACTGGTACTTCGTGGAATTTATGACACGTTTAATGTTTTTTTTCGTTGTATAAGAGAAGGTGCGAGGTCTGCAGGGATTTACCAGAGAGCAGAGTTAGTGTTGTTACCGACGGTGAAAGTGACGTTGTGGGGTTAGGTCTTGCGAGGTGTAGGGTGGGGTCTTGGGACCGCCACCCCGTTCCTTCAGCTAGTCGTTCTCGTTGATGCTGTTCGCGCTGCAGACTCGCATCCCGACTTAAGCACTACTGCCTAGATGATCAGTAAAGTTACCTTTTAATAACTGGATAAGAGTCCGTTAGTAATTTTCCACATACTGTATATGTGGTGGAGAGAGCAATGTTGCTTGGCCGCTCCAAGCAACATTCTGTTGGACCAAGTTATCACAAGTCGAGCCTGGCCCCAGGCCGAGCTCAGGGCGGTAGAACTTCGGAAACCCCCCTTATCTTGAGGTTATCTTGAGATGATTTCGGGGCTTAGCGTCTTCGCGGCCCGGTCCTCGATTAGGCCTCCATTTTGTTACACACACACCCCAGGAAGCAGCCCGTAGCAGCTGTCTAACTCCCAGGTACTTATTTACTGCTAGGTAACAGGGGACATCAGGGTGAAAGAAACATTTTGCCCATATGTTTCCGCCTCCACCGGGAATCGAACCCGGAACCTCAGGACTGCGAATCCGAAGCGCTGTCCACCCATCCGTTAGGCTTAGAGGGGGAACAGAATACCTGGAACATCCCCTCCAGGTATGCTCCGGGCTGCTAGCAGAGTAACTTAGCCCTCAAGGGAATGTGTGTATGAATGTATGTCATCAAGTTTTCTAAGGGAAGTATAGAACACAGTTATTGTTTTGGTGACCACGCGCCATGAAATAGCTCATGTTTCTGGCATTAGACGAGCCTTGTGGTGTCCTGGAGTGTAATTAATTGTTCCTGAAGTGTTAAGTGTCGATTGAGTGTCACCCAAGACACACTCCTGTCATTGTCAGACAAGTCCAGAAAATGACACGAAATGTCGTTACAATTTTGCCTCTTATGCTCGGTGCGTCCGTATTCAGTTCGCTACTCTGCGCACTCACTATCGCAGATACACAGTGCGCATTTATCACCTTGATTTAGGTTTTATTTATCAATTATAAAAAGGAGGGGGGGGGTCGGACATCAAGACTATCCGGTAATGGAGGTGATTGTGACCAAAACTCTTGAATATTAAAAGTTGTAGCAGGTTAAGAAAATGCATAAAGTGGCCCACACTCATGTTGAAAGAGACATTACAATCACAAAGTGTATATCCACACTTAGGAGAGAGAAGAAAAAATAGTGACTGCCAATAATTTACTCCTAATAATAATTTAATCCTAATAATTTACACATGGAAAATATTGGAGGGGCTGGTCCCAAACCTGCACACAGAAATAACATCACATGAGACCGGGCAACCCGTCCTCGCAAATTCGTATAGTCAATATTGACTTATTAGTTACCTGCATAGGTGACATACTAAACATGATAGTTTCCCCTTGAAAAGCTTCATAGAAAACACCAACCTTACCTAACCTACTTAGTATGTTTAAAATAAGCATCTTATAGCTTCGTAATTACAATTGTTACTTAACCTATTATAGGTATAGGTTAGGTAATAATTGTAATTACGAAGCAATAAGATGCTTATCTTAACATACTAAGTAGGTTAGGTAAGCAGGCGATGAGTCACAATAACGTGGCTAAAGTATGTTGACCAGACCACACACTAGAAGGTGAAGGGACGACGACGTTTCGGTCCGTCCTGGACCATTCTCAAGTCGATTATGATGAGGAAGTATGTTGTTATAGATTCAGCTACTCGGAACAAGTTCCAAGTAGCACGGGCTATGGTGAGCCCGTAACTTACCTGGCACAGGAGCTGGGCAAGAAGCACGGGCTATGGTTAGCCTCGTGGACAGGAGATGTCTCCCGTGATGAGGAAGTGATTGATTGATAAAGATTAAGCCACCCAAGAGGTGGCACGGGCATGAATAGCCCGTAAGTGGTGGCCCTTATGAGCCATTAACAGTATCGAGAGATGATACTGGAGATCTGTGGAGGTGCGACGGCACCCTGCGTGACGGGAGATGTCTCCCGGACCAAATGGTGACCAAATGGTGGTTACTCCTGATTGATAAGGATTAAGCCACCCAAGAGGTGGCACGGGCATGAATAGCCCGTAAGTGGTACAATTTTTTTTTCTCCGTAATTCTTTTCATTATTCTGACATTGCATTTAATCATCGAGCTGTTATCGCGGGGGAGGATACTGCTTCACAGTCTTTATGAGGGCGTCTAGCTGCTGGACACCTTTGTTGACCAGGAGAGTGGCTCTGTTGATGGCTTCAGGGTGGCCACAGCAAGATTCAGGAACTCTTAAAGCTCTTCTAAGGTCGTTGGTTGCTTCACATTCTAGAAGATAGTGAAGTAATGGCTTTTCTGTGACAGTTTGGCAGAAGATGCACTCTCTCTGTCGGGGTTCACCAATCTCCCAGTTGCATCTGTAACCTAGACGTAGTCTATATAACCTAACTGCTATTTCCCTGTGGATTCCTTTTGGGATATTTAATCTTTCTAATTTAGTTGCCTGAAGATACCATGTTGCAGAGGGCGAGCCTTCAGCTATTCTCTGGTGTAGGTAGGCTTTGTTGAGGTGTGAGAGTTTTTTGGTGATGATGTTTTTAATGTTCTCTAGGCTGGGTTGAATTGTTTTATCTATCACTGGATGACGAGTTGCCAGTTTAGCAATTTCATCAGCTTTCTCATTTAATGGGATTCCAATATGGGATGGGATCCAGTTCAAGGTTATGTTGAGTCCTTTGCCTTTAGCGACTGCTCCAAGATACAAAATGGTGGTAATTATCTCCACGTTATCTTTCCACTGTTTTTGTCCTAGTATTTGAAGTGCAGCTTTTGAGTCTGTGTGTATGATTGCATTTTGAGTGTTTTGTGCAATCACATATGCGAATGCCTGTTGTATGGCAAACAGCTCAGTTTGGGTTGATGATACTAGTCCTCCCAGTCTCCAATATGCCTGTATGCTGGCCGTGCAAAGAGCAGCGCCAGCACTTTCATATTCTGTGTCCACCGATCCGTCTGTGAAGATGTGGGTGGCTCCTGCTACTGCTATGCTATACATTTGCTCTTCTATTATGCGCCTTAGGATTGTCGGATCATAGGCAGCCTTTTTCATTGGGAGACTTTCTATTACTATTTTGAAAGTAGGCTCTTCCCACGGTGCAGCAGGAGTGTAATTTGGGTGTGGATGATCACCCTCTCTATCGAGAATCATGCTTTTTAAATGTAGTCTGTTTAGGACTTTTCCTGCTCTTGCAGCCCAAGAGTTTCCATTGTTTTGCCCTAGTCCAACCACCAAGGCCTGCCGTACTGGGATTGGATCAGAAGAAATAATTATCTTACTAATAATTGTAGCTGTCCTTTGAGATATTCTTTCCTGTAGAGAGGGCAAACCCGTCTCCAGTCTAAGTGTTTCAAGCTTGGTCCACATGGGGGCTCCCAGTGCGGCTCTCATAGCATTGTTTTGGGCAACTTCAAGCTTTTTCCACTGTTGGTGTGATAGATTTGTGAGTGCAGGTGCTGCATAATCGATCACTGATCTGACTGCCTGTACATAGTATGTGCGAAGGACTTGCAGATTGGCTCCTCCAGAGAGGGAGGTTAGCGACCTGAGGATTGCCGTCCTGGCCGCAGTTCGCTCTCTCAAGTAAGTGACCTCAGCATTAAAATTCATGTGTGTGTCCAGGATTATTCCTAGGTACTGATAGGTGTCCACCCATTCGATTGGTTGACCCTGTACTGTGAGTTGGATATTGGGCTTCGCTATTTTTATGGGCATGGCTTTTGACTTTGAGGGGTTGAGTTTGATCCCAATCTGTTTTGCCTCTTTACTGATGCAGTCTAAGCATTTGGGTGCAAGGCGCGCCGCATCCCTTCCTTTTATGATGATGACAAAGTCGTCCGCGTAGTTTAGCAGCCTACAGTGATGTGGAAGTTTCAACCTCATTATTCTTTCCATTAAACAGTTGAAGAGAAGAGGGCTGAGAATACCTCCTTGCGGTGTACCATTTTCATGTTTTTGTACTCAGAAACTGTGCCATGAATTTTTACTCTTGCTTCTCTGTTTATGAGACAGTTTTTGATCCAGGAGAGCAGTTGCCTCTGACCTCTTTGTCAATGAGGCAGCAGAGAATAGCAGGGCGCTAGCCAGTTCAAAGGCTTTTTCGAGGTCCAGGAATATCAGCATTCCTGGTCTGTCATTCAAGTGGAATACAGGAGAAGGCATAAGAAGAGAGAGACTACATTATGAATTTCAATTTCAACATTATGAACAATTACCCCGGCACCATTCCTGCAGTACCTGGCGCCAACTGCCAATTTCTTCATCTTGTATAATCTTCAAACTGCGAGTGATTGTCACCATTATATTCGAGCGACTGAGTGAATGACACAATGAATAGTGAATGCCACAATGAATAACGATAATTTTCCCGTCGGAAATATCATAAATGCAAACGCTGAAGGAGAGGTTCGTCGCTTGTTTGGAAAAGACGGAACAAGTAGATTGTGTATTATGACCGACAAATGAGACCAGATATAAGAGGCAAGGAGTTGTTGGTCACGATAACAGCCAATCACCTCACCATACACAGCCCGAGAAGTTCAGGAATCTGTACACCAGTAGGATTGACGGTTGAGAGGCGGGACCAAAGAGCCAAAGCTCAACCCCCGCAAGCACAACTAGATGAGTACAAGTAGGTGAGTATAACTAGGTGAGTACAACTAGGTGAGCGCAGACTAAATAATAACTAAGTTGTCAATCACTTGAAAATACTTAAATGAACAAGTGAAGGAGGCCTTTACCTAAGGCCAAAAGTTGTCGACTAGAAAATGGTAGCGGCTCGCGAAATTAACATTCTCCCGTTTTCGTTTTGGGTCCTCTGGTAGGTTAGGATATGGGTACTTTAGAACGACAATTTCTTGACGTTGGAAAACCTTAGAAGGACGGGTTGAAAAGTGAAGCAGTTCGCCAGATAAATGAATCATAGGAGTGGGAGATGAGAGACGCCGTAGAAAACGAACCACTACGCGAAGACAGACTAAGCCATACCTCCTCTGACACCTTAATTGGTCATTCGCGCCGGATAAACACAATCTAATTTTTGGGTGAGGTCAACAGAACTCCACTCGGCTTTACAACAGTAAGACCCAAACCTAAGATGATGGGCTTTATCCGCAGGTGGTACCTGCTTGCTACCTGCTTGATGGGGGTTCTGGTGTAAGAACCAGATACCTAGATTGATGGGGTACTCCCCAAAAGAAAGCCTTTGGGTTCCTCTTGGGAAAGCCTTTGTGAAAGTTCTTCTACTCCCCAAAGAAAGTGGTCGGGTAGCAGGTGGTGTTATGGGCGAAGTAACAACAACATAAGGACATTTCCTGACTTATGAACTCACAGCTATTCTACCGTCCAGTAGAATAGCTCCAGTTCCCTGACTGTAAACCTGCGGGTGTCCATACACACACATGGAAGACAGAGTTGGGGAAGACATGATCACGACCTATAAAATTCTCAAGAGAAATTGCAGGATAAAGATAAACTGTTTAGCACTGGTGGGACGCGAACAAGGGGACACAGGTGGAAACTGAGTACCAAAATGAGCTACATGGACGTTAGAAAGAACTTTTCAGTGTCAGAGTATGGAATGGAACTATCAGGAGACAGCGCCAAGATTACGACTGTATAGCACTTGGAAGGAATCAGGATAAGGAGTTAGGATAGGACGGGGAGAAGAAATGTTGCCAAACTAACTTGGACTGTCGGGGATTGACGCCGACCTACATGAAGCGAGACCGTCGCTCTACCGTCCAGCCCAAGTGTTCCAGTGTCAGAGTAGTTAACAGATGGAATGCATTAGGTGGAGGCTGAATCCATACACAGTTTCAAAGGTAGATATAATAGAGCCCAGTAGGCTCATGAATCTGTACACCAGTTGATTAACAGTTGAGAGGCGGGACCAAAGAGCCAAAGCTCGATCGTCGTAAGTACAACTAGGTGAGTACACACTGGACTTACCCTGTAGTTGTTTTGGTGGTTGAGGGAATGTGAAGCACATCATCCCCGTGACGAGGTGCGTAGTATCTGGCTGCTGGCACACCTCCAGAGGATACCTGATCAACCAGGCTGTGATTCATACATCAGATCTGCGAGCACGCGTATGCAGCCTGGTTGACCAATCCAGCAACCAGAAAGCCTGGTCAGGGACCGGGCCGCGGGGACGTTAAGCCCTGAAATCATCGCAAGGTAACCTGCAAAGCGGGGGGGGGGGGGAATCAGGCTTAAGTGCCAAGCCATTACGACTATATAGCATTTGGATACAGGATAAGGATTTGGGATGGGACGGGGTGAAGGAATGGTGCCCAACCACTTGGACGGTCGGGACTTGAACGCCGACCTGCATGAAGCCAGACCTGTCGCCTCTTCCGTCCAGCCCAAGTTCCTGGGAAAGGTAACCTCGCAAGGTCAGGACTGGCCGGAGCCACCAGACCAGGTGTGAGGTTACCTTGAGGTGATTCCGGGGCTCAGAGACCCCGCGGCCCGGTCGTCACCAGGCCTCCTCGTTGCTGGACCTGTTCAATCAGGCTGTTGGACGCGGCTGCTCGCAACCTGACGTATGAGTCACAGCCTGGTTGATCAGGTATCCTTGGAGATGCTTGCTATTACCCCGCACTGTGGAACACCTAGACTGATCGAAGAGAACATTAACACTAATTATTTCCTTCAACACGTTATTACCCGACCTTACCTGACCTTACCTGACGGGGTCACTGGGTCAAGTAGCCTCTGAATCCTGATAAAATGCCGCGAGTAAAGGTCGTGTTATTCAATTATTGCATTATCCCTTATCATCACAAATGAACAGCACTATAGATCAACTTGGTCGAATCAAATTTAACACTGTGGAACAAAGATGTTGTGCAAGTGGCAGAGTTCAAAGCACCCACGCTGGTGTGGTGGTTGTTGTCAAAGACTCGCTACCAGAGAACAAAAATTTCCCAAGTAGCACGGGGCTATGGTGGCCCGCAGTGTTCTTAGCTCACAACACCTAAAATATGGTTATAAAACTGAGCACTAATACTGGATCAGATTATCGTTGGTTACGTCAATCTAACAAAAAATTAACGCTACTGCTTCGGCCACATTACGACAGTCCCAACAACAGCAGCAGCAGCAGCAGCAGCAGCAACAGCAGCAGCAGCAGCAGCACCTTTAGCTACAGCACAACGGTCCAAAAGGAGCAGCCAGTTGCCAGAAGCAGCTCCCTGACAGCAGAGACAAGAGTGTTTCCAACAGACACAAGAGTAACGAATTTCTGGTTGGAATTCTTATACCATATTCGTAGCTTAGTCGATTAAGGCAGCGTCTGGGATGCTCTCGGACGTAGGTTCGAATCCTCCTCACGGCCCTTGTGGATTTGTTTACAAGAGTAACGAATTTGAGGAAGGCAAATCCGGTCGGCCAAGCGGACAGCACACTGTACTTGTGATCCTGTGGTTCCCGGGTTCGATCCCGGGCGCCGGCGAGAAACAATGGGCAGAGTTTCTTTCACCCTGATGCCCCTGTTACCTAACAGTAAATAGGTACCTGGGAGTTAGACAACTGTTATTGGCTGCTTCGGGGGTAACAATAAGAAGCTTTAAGAAACCATGTTTCCCGAAACACTACGCGTGTTAGTGCCTTCACAAGAATGTAAACCATCAATCAAATGTACTCTCAAACCCAATGTACCTTCTTGTACATAAATAAATAAATGTATTACAGTGCCGTCTGACCTCGTCACGTTTGATTGACACTTACAATGTTATTAAAGGTCTTTACCCAACTTTAAATATAATAACGTGTTTACCTTGAGCCGAGGCAAACTTAAGAGGCCAAGTGGATGGTTCATCACAAGTCAAACTCGGCGGCCCTCGGCATCTTACTCGGGACATGAACGAGCTACACCAAGTCTCTGGCCAAGCCTAAATTGTGGACTACACGAAGATGAATTCGACACGGTAGTGTGGGAGAGAGACGGCTCCTCACCGTGCTTGATGGGCTAGTTAATGTGGTTAACTCTGCGTGCCTCACCCCTCGCCCCGCCCACACGCCCTTCTCTACGTCAGCTATGTGACCCCCCCCCCTTCCCCCGCCATCCAAAACACTTGTGTCCTGCCGCGGGGATCGAACCAGAACCACAAGTCAAGTTGAGAGGCGGGAACCCCTGCCAAACACAACTAGACGAGTACATACTGCCAACGGCCACTTGACCAGTTTTTTTTTTTTTTTTGCTAGGGAAGATTACCGCTATGGCAGAGATGACAGTCCGCTGGGAAGGTGAAGCTGTAGCAAGGTTTGCGTAGCGGGCCAGCAGGGAGGGATACACGCCGCCTCTATCTCCAGCATCTAGATTACTACCTTGGGTGACCCCTCGACCGCAGGCTATATTCTCCTTTCTCTGTACTTCTCTTCCGTTGTCTGGCCACACACACAACATCCCTTACCCATACCTGCATCCGTCCTGCCCACACACCTCTCCCTCCCTCTCCCCAACACACCACCTCCTACCCTAGCCCCGTCCTTTACATATACAAAGAACAATTGAGATTCCTCTGCAAGTAAGGTCCTCTACTTCATACACCGCCTAAGTAATACGGACATAAGAAAACCAGTTAGTGGGCCCAGCCAGAGCCTAAGGACCCAGGAAATAGTCCCTGCAAAAAGACCTCTACTTACGCAGAGCGCCGCATAGAACATAAGAACACAGGTAAACACTTGGTGTCAACTGCAGGCTGGAAAGATATTGCAAATCTAATGCAATATCTTATAGAGACAACTGGGAACACTTCTATGGAAGAATTGAAATGTATGCTCGGGATGGGGTGCATCTATCGAGAGCTGGGGTTGTTGCTGTTGCAAACTCGTTGGAAGAAGTGGTTAGAGGTGTTTGATTTGGGTTTAAACTGTTAGTAGATAGAGGTATGGAATTGATTTGGAGGAAGGATGTAATAAAAGTATGTGTTTGCGGGAGAAAGGAATTGGCAAAATGATCAGGGAAAGAGCTGGGCCTCAAAATAACAATTCACTTAGGGTATAGTTACTACAAACAGTAGAAGTCTAAGAAAATAAAATTAACGAATTAAATGCTTCTGTCTGCACAGAAAAAATAGCTAGTATTGCACTTACCGAAACGTTGATGAATGTTGATAATAGAGAACTCTTAGCCGAATATCAAATAAATTGATTAAAACTACTTTCACACAGATAGATATATTAGACGAGGTTGGTGGAGTAGCCATATACGTTAGGGACAATTTGAAATGTAGTCTCAAAGAGGGAATCAAAACTGAGCCACACACTGGAACTATTTGGATAGAATTAACGAAAAGCAAATAATATTATAATAGGGAGTTATATATAGGCCCACCAAATTTAGACAGATGGGAAGCAAAGCATCTATGGGAGTAAATATCTAGGGCATCTAGATCTAACAGTATTTATGTCATGGGTGACTTTAATTTTTAGTGGAATAAACTGGAAGAACAAAACAGGGAATAGTGAAGCAGAATGTTTTCTAATATTAATTGACGATTGCTTTTCTTACGCAACACATTAAGGAACCAACACGGGAAAATACATTTTAGATTTAGTCTAACTAACAGGGAAAACACTAATTAATGACATCGAAATAGGGAGTGAGCTAGGGAACAGTGATCACAAAGAAATCAGATTTAGCATAGAATGGAATAGACCTGTAGGAACAAATTCTGTTAAAGTGCCAGATTTTCGAAAAGCTGATTTTAATAGCCTAAGAAATTTTTTGGGTCAAATTGATGAAGT
>WNGS01164858.1:9287764-9298778 GCA_020271785.1 Procambarus virginalis | reverse complement strand
TTCCTTCATTTCAGAACTTTCACCTGCTTCATAAGGGTAATTTAAGCGAGTACCGGGCAGTCCCCCCCGAGGCGAGTACCGGGCAGTCCCTCCCGAGACGAGTACGGGCAGTCCCTCCCGAGACGAGTACCTGGCAGAACCCCGAGGCGAGTACCGGGCAGTCCCCCCCGAGGCGAGTACCGGGCAGTCCCCCCCGAGGCGAGTACCGGGCAGTCCCTCCCGAGACGAGTACCTGGCAGAACCCCCGAGGCGAGTACCGGGCAGTCCCCCCGAGGCGAGTACCGGGCAGTCCCCCCCGAGGCGAGTACGGGCAGTCCCTCCCGAGACGAGTACCTGGCAGAACCCCCCGAGGCGAGTACCGGGCAGTCCCCCCCCCAAGGCGAGTACCGGGCAGTTCCCCGAGGCGAGTACTGTAACACTGTAAAGGTGTTTGGTTTAATTTTATTTATACATACATGGAGATATATGAGTCACAGACAAGGATTTTGACAGACGCCAACTTGTCTGGCCTGGATCTCACACCTCTAAGTGTTAATTGACAACCAAGTGACCTGAGGTCAGCCAGGCGAATCTCACCTGGCTCTCGCTAATCTTATAATTGAGCCGGGTAGCCTTCAAACATGCCGACGTTTAAGGAGTGGCTTGGTAGAGTGCCGGAGGCTATCTAACTTGTGGGCGGAGTTAGCTACCAGGTTTCCCAATATATACTCGGAGAGAGATCGATTCGACACAGAGAAGAGAAGGACAGAAGAAGCAGAGCCATAGACAGAAGGACAGACAGCAGCGGCCAGCCGTCCAGACAAGGCGGTCTGCCGGCGGGGGCGGGACAGTCTCTGTCAACTACAGATCCCCCCCCCCCGTTACAATGATGGCAGCGGTGTTGAACAATGTTAATGTGGCAGGTGTTAATTTAACATTGTTCAGTCCCACGCGTCCTTTTGCCGCTCAGGCGCTATCAGGGAGATATTGACAGGTGTTTAAGATTCGCGAGTTAGCGAGTTTTTTTCAGGTTAGGAGATAGTGATTTTCTGGCAATGTGTTCTTGTGATTTTGTGAGTTTTGTGGAGTTCAGGGAATGTTCACCAGAACTTGCGTGTGTAGTGATTTATGTTAGTGATAATATTTGGTGAGTTGGGAACTTAGCGGTTGGTGGTGTGCAGGTCATCTGAGTGTGACAGGTGACCCGCATGTCCCACGGGGACACCCAGCCACCGCTGGTCCCCAGGTCAGTTGGGGAGTGGCAGGTGTATTTCTTAAGTAGTTTTAAGTGGTGGTTCTGCTCAGATTATTGCGATCAACTGTTTTACTCCATTTGAACGCAATAACCCGAGGTGTACTGGTATTGTACAGCATACTAGTGGGGACTAGTGTGTCAGTAGACTCACGTCTAGGGACGCCTAGCGTTTGAAGTCTGGTCACAGGGTGTGGCAAAAGTTTGAGTTGTGGACCCGCAGAGAGGCGAGGGAAACACTCGAGTCACGTAGGTGACTGTAGGATAAGGGTGGGAGTAACGGTTAATTAAGTACTTAAGATTAAGAACGGTACAGTTAAGTTAGGCTAGTGTTTGGTCTATTAGTATTGATATTTTTGTGGAGATTCGTTTAGTGACAAGTTTAGGTAGTGACGATCTTATTCTCTCTTCTCTAACTTCCCTCTGTTACTGTTTTTGTTCCACCAAGTCAGTATCATTCAGAGTTAATTGGATTATTTTAAAAATTTAAGTGTAGTTGTTGCCAGGAGGAGAGCCTTATGTCTAGACTGTGTGAACCCTATACAAACTACAGGGTCACACAACATTTGGTGGTACACGGTATTGTCGCCTTTATGTTCATTCCCAGGTTGTCGCCAGAGGAGAGGTGCGCACACCCAGGAGAGGGAGACGGCTGCCTTTGTACACTCAGGGGCTTATCACCACCACGACGACCTGCCCCTTACCTGGAGGTCATTGCTCCACCACCACCATCACCCCGGGGGACCCCCAAGATGCAGCCACTCGGTCGGTCAACATTGGACTCCAGGGGACCCCAGGACGGACGGCCCCAGTGGACCCCAGGACGGACGGACCCCCAGTGGACCCCAGGTCGTTCTGCAGACGACCCCAGACGACCCAGTAAAATGGAAGAGGAGCAACAACGACTCCAGTCTGTCCCACCAACATCGGTCTACCTAGGATGGACCCCAGGACGGACAGACCCCAATGGACCCCAGGTCGCTTGTCAAAGAAGAAGAAGAAAGAAGAGAAGAAAGAAGAAAGAAGAAAGAAAAAGAGAAGAAGAAGAAGAGAGAAGAAAGAAGATAAGAAGATAAGACCAAGCTGAGTGAGACACGATGCCTAGTGTCCCTTGCTGGTGTCAGCATCATTGCATGGAGCGTAATTGCAAGACAGGATCGTTTGCCTTAACTGGCCGCCCCTCCTGCAAGCATGGTGCTCTGTTGAGTGATTCCTCCTGTGTCGTGCGGACTTGATGTGGCTGTCAGAAGTGGCTCTCTGAAGGAGGCGTACTGGAGCAACTGGGAGGGAAGAAGTAGGATGGGATTTCTACGGTGCCAACTATATGGAGGTCTCGAAACTTGTAGTCCCTATAGCTGTGAAGAACCCCAATATACGTCTCTCATGGTGACTGACGTAGGGCCAATTACAGATCAGCTGGGACAACCGAATTCCACGGTCCTGTGCGCAGTTCAAGTAGTAACGGCTTCCTGGTTGGCAAGAGTTGTTGTGCGTTAACTACGGAGAAGCGACGGACGCAGTTGTGTTGAAGAAATATGGTACAGGACTATCTACAGGACCAAGCAGTGACGCCGCCCAGCCAGAGACAATGGACGCCTGTCTACATATTTCATTTTTAGAGTAGGATGATGTATATTTGTTAGCTAGGATGTAATTTTTTCCGTTAATAAAGTTGTCGCACACAGCTAGCTTGCTTTAGCAGTGTTGCAAAAACTTTATTTTCGGGGAGAAGGGGAGATGTAACACTGTAAAGGTGTTTGGTTTAATTTTATTTATACATACATGGAGATATATGAGTCACAGACAAGGATTTTGACAGACGCCAACTTGTCTGGCCTGGATCTCACACCTCTAAGTGTTAATTGACAACCAAGTGACCTGAGGTCAGCCAGGCGAATCTCACCTGGCTCTCGCTAATCTTATAATTGAGCCGGGTAGCCTTCAAACATGCCGACGTTTAAGGAGTGGCTTGGTAGAGTGCCGGAGGCTATCTAACTTGTGGGCGGAGTTAGCTACCAGGTTTCCCAATATATACTCGGAGAGAGATCGATTCGACACAGAGAAGAGAAGGACAGAAGAAGCAGAGCCATAGACAGAAGGACAGACAGCAGCGGCCAGCCGTCCAGACAGGCGGTCTGCCGGCGGGGGCGGGACAGTCTCTGTCAACTACAGACCCCCCCCCCTTTCTCTATTCCACGGAGACTCTTAAGACTCGGAGACACTTGGTGAGTTGAACATTGAGGGACTTTGTCGTGTTCACTAAACAGGTGTTGTGTGATGATCAGGGGCAGTCGAGTTGTAGGGTTCTCTAATTCTTGGATGATGACTCACTTTACATAGATATATTTTCAACATTTTTAATTGCTTAAATGATGATACTTTTTCATGTGAAATATAAGTGAAGTTATTATTTAAAGTGTGTTTAACTTTGTTCCCTAGAGATTTTGGAGTTGAGATAAGAAAGTCTCTGCGGTTACTGGTTCCATGATTTTAATGAATACATGAGAAAGATGGAACATACTAATAATGACCTAATGATAACATCTTTTCGGAATATTGAGATACGGACAAGTTCCATTCCTTGTCTTGTATGTAATGATCTAGAATGGATGGTGGCAGCACTTTCTATTTCCTATTTTCTATCTTCTATTTTCTACTTCTACTATCTACTCTTCTACATCTACTATCTACTTTCCTACTTTTACCTATCTACCCTTCTACCTCTTCTACTTCTCCTACTCACTTCCTTCTTACTCGATTCAAATTTATCTTTTCCCTTCCCCCCCCCCCCCGTTACAGTACCGGGCAGTCCCCCCCCAAGGCGAGTACCGGGCAGTCCCTCTCCCCAAGGCGAGTACCGGGCAGTTCCCCCGAGGCGAGTACAGGGCAGTTCCCCCGAAGCGAGTACCGGGCATTCCCTCCGAGGCGAGTACCGGACAGTCCCCCCCGAGGCGAGTACCGGGCAGTTCCCTCCGAGGCGAGTACCGGGCAGTTCCCTCCGAGGCGAGTACCGGGCAGTCCCCCCAAGGCGAGTACCGAGCAGTCTCCCCCCCAAGGCGAGTACCGGACAGTCCCCCCCGAGGCGAGTACCGGGCAGTTCCCTCCGAGGCGAGTACCGGGCAGTTCCCTCCGAGGCGAGTACCGGGCAGTCCCCCCGAGGCGAGTACCGAGCAGTTCCCCCCCGAGGCGAGTACCGGGCAGTTCCCCCCGAGGCGAGTACCGGCCAGTCCCCCCGAGGCGAGTACCGGGCAGTCCCCCCCCAAGGCGAGTACCGGGCAGTCCCCCCCCAGGCGAGTACCGGGCAGTCCCCCCGAGGCGAGTACCGGGCAGTTCCCCCCGAGGCGAGTACCGGGCAGTCACCCCGAGGCGAGTACCGGGCAGTCCCCCCGAGGCGATATCTGCTTGATACCTGGTTGATGGGGTTCTGGGAGTTCTTCTACTCCCCAAGCCCGGTCCGAGGCCAGGTTTGACTTGTGAGAGTTTGGTCGAACAGGCTGTTGCTTGGAGCAGCCCGCAGGCTCACACATCCACCACAGCCCGGTTGGTCCGGCACTTTTTTTTTTTTTTAGAAAACAGTCATGTTTTCTCTTGAAGATGTCCACGGTTGTTCCGGCAACATTTCTTATAGTAGCTGGGAGGACGTTGAACAACCGCGGACCTCTGATGTTTATACAGTGTTCTCTGATTGTGCCTATGGCACCCCTGCTCTTCACTGGTTCTATTCTGCATTTTCTTCCATATCGTTCACTCCAGTATGTTGTTATTTTACTGTGTAGATTTGGGATCTGGCCCTCCAGTATTTTCCACGTGTATATTATTTGGTATCTCTCTCGTTTCTTTTCTAGTGAGTACATTTGGAGAGCTTTGAGACGATCCCAATAATTTAGGTGCAGTCCCTAAATGATCACTCTCATTGTATGATCACTCTCTCGTCTATGCATGCCATATATTTTCTCCGTATTCCCTTTATTTCAGCAATCTCTCCTGCTCTGAAGAGGGAAGTGAGTACTGAACAGTACTCAAGATGTGACAACACAAGTGATTTGAAGAGTACAACCATTGTGATGGTATCCCTGGATTTGAAGGTTCTCGTAATCCATCCGATCATTTTTCTGGCTGACGCAATATTTGCTAAATTATGCTCCCTAAACATTAGGTCGTCGACATCATTATTCCCAAATCCTTGACATACTGTTTTCCTACTATGGGCAGATTCGACTGTGTTTTGTACCCTGTATTATGTTTCAGCTCCTCATTTTTGCCGTACCTGAGTACCTGGAATTTATCACTGTTAAACATCATATTATTTTCTGCTGCCCAATCGAAAACTTTGTTAATATCTGTTTGTAGTTTTCAATGTCTTCAGCAGAGGTAATTTTCATTCTGATTTTGTATCATCTGCAAAGGATGACACGAAGCTGTGACGTGTATTTTTGTCTATATCTGATATGAGAATAAGGAACAGTAGCGGTGCAAGGACTGTACCTTGAGGTACAGAGCTTTTAACTGCGCTTGGACTCTATTTTATTTGATTGATTGTTACTCTCTGTGTTCTGTTCGACAGGAAATTGAGTATCCAGCGTCCTACTTTACCAGTTATACCCATTGACCTCATTTTGTGTGCTATCACTCCATGGTCACATTTATCGAATGCCTTTTGCAAAATCCGTGTATACCACATCTGCATTATGTTTTTCTTCTAATACCGCATTGATTTTTTCGTAATGGTCAAGTAGCTGTGATAGGTATGATCTTTCTGCTCTAAATCCACGTTGGCCTGGATTGTGGAGGTCATATGTCGCCATGAAACTAGTGACCTGACTCCTGATCACTCTCTCAAATGCTTTTATTATGTGGGACGTTAGTGCAACTGGTCTATAATTCTTTGCCAATGCCCTGCTCCCTCCCTTGTGTAGAGGGGCTGATATGTGTGATGTGAGTGACAAGAAGTACTGAAGCAAGCACAGTACCCTGGGGAACCGAACTCTTCACAGTGGATGATCCGGAATTTACTCTGTTGATTATTACACTCTGGGTTCTGTTCGTTTGTAAATTAGATATCTATCTTCCTACTTTTCAAGCAATTACTTCTGGGCGCATTGTATGTGCAATAACACCATGGCCACATCTGTCTAAAGCTCCAACCACTTGAGCTGGACGGTAGAGCGACGGTCTCGCTTCGTGAAGGTGGGCGTTCAATCCCCGACCATCCAAAGTGGTTGGACACCATTCCTTTTCCCCCGTCCCATCCCCCAAACCTTTATCTTGTCCCCTTCCAAGTGCCATATAGTCATAATGGCTTGGCGCTTTCTCCCGATAGTTCCCTTCCCTTCTACAAAGTCTGTGAATATTTCAACAGTGTTCTGCTCCTTTTCCATGGCATCTAAAGCCATGTCACTGTCGTCTAGCAACTGTGAGAGGCAGGAGCGCCCTGCTCTTAACCCATGTTGTCTACGGTTATGTAGAGGCTGCTGTCATTCCATGTGTTTTGTGATCTTGATACAGCGACCCACCACCACCAACCAACCTTCAAACCCAGACCCCCCCTCCCCCCACCGTCAGGAGCAGAGCACCCCACGGGTCACCTCTAGCCCAGCAGGGGGGGGGGGAGGTACACATTCCTCACGTTACCAACCTCAATCAATCGAATATGTCATAATATAGTGGACAAAGGCTAGTGAATTCGCCGGAGTCTGCGATATGTCGAGTCGTGAAGGCGGACTGGCTCGGGGCCGGGACGTCACCACCTCAGTGACCAGTACCACCCTCGTCAAGTGGTTACTAATACCACCCCATCAACCTTAGGGGTCACTAGTGCCAGCCCATCAGCGCCAGTAGCCTCTTGCACCACCCCAGCGATCAACACCAGCGGTCGCTACCACCACGTCACCAAAGCCAGCGGTCACTATACTGTGCGCGCGCGCAAGGACACTCCCAAACATGTAAGCAAACACGAACGCACACAATAGTTCTAAAACACTAAAAACATTAAACAAAAGTAACATCAAACCATGTATACAAGCCTCAGTACACATGCATCATAGTCCACATCTATGCATAATATTGTGTAATGTAATATGTGTAATATTTATGAAGTACCTTAACAAGCACTTCACGAGTCACTATCTCCGGGGGAGAGATATGAAGATCAGCTTAGTCCAAGACTCTTGCATAAAGTTATAGGAAATATCTATATTTCAACTGGATACAACATTCCTTGTGTTGTGTACCTGCTGATCGGCTTCATCATTCTCCGCCTCGACTCTGAGCTAACCTCACCTACTGGTTGAAACTGCGCGAATCAGTCCTCATCCAGAGCTCGCCCGGAATGGCCATCGTACCTGACAAGGAGAAAACATCGTTGTTAACATTATACAAATTGTGTAATGGAGCACGAACCTGTAACATCATAACAATAGCGGAACACTGAATAATTATGGCGTACCTTTAAAAGCGTCTGCACTGCACTCTGCAGCAGTTTAGTTTAGTTCATTTATTATGCACCCCATACCCATCTTGTGGGCGGTAGTGGAAAGGGTTACAGAGGCACATAATGGGCTCAGGGACTGAACCCAACAATTCATTTAGCTAAGCAAGTTACAATCTTGATGAGTTAGTTACAAAATTCAATATAAGTCGTCACATAAACAATGGGTTCGAGATCGACCACAAGTACAGTTTCTAAATTAAGCAACTGACATATGTGGAGAGCTAGTGTCACAATTGATATGTTTGTCCTGCACACCGCCCCCCATCCAGTGGGCAGCGGTGGATAGGTTACAATCACTCAGTTACTACCTACAGTTAGCAAACTGGGGATATTTGGCTAAAATTTCTGGTGTCAGATCATTTGGAATGAAATATTTACACAATGTTGGAACATTGGTTATAGAATTGTCTCTAAATTCACGTATCTTTTCGCACTCCATCACATAGTGACGGAGGGTGTGCGAATAATTTTGTTGACACAGTTTACATTTGGTCAGGTCTACATCAGCAGATAATGAAAATTCCCAGAGATACTTGTAACAGTCTAAGACGAGCAGTAGTAACATCTAGAAGTCTGCTGATTTTATTGGATGATCCATAGATGTGTGGCTCCTCTTGCATGATAGTATGATGATAGATGGAATTCCTGGTGTCAATTTCACTTTGCCTCAGATCTACAAGATCTTGTTGAAGTTCTCGGTGTACTGCTGCTCTCAGATTGCTCATTGACATTGTTCATTCTGCAGCATCTCAAGGTATTAACCACTGGAGAAAAAACATTTACCGTTCGCAGTTATATAGTCCGCAGCCGTCTTGTGTCAGCTTGTATTGGCTTGTACCATCACTCCATAAAGATCATTCAGTTAGTTAACCTACTCTGAAGAAATATTACTGCGACGTAGTACACGCATAAGTTACTCAACGTGGAGAGGCAGCGTAATACCCCAAAGATTTCCCTTGTTAATCTAAGCCTTGCTTACTCAGCCTGGGCTTGGCTAGGAACGGCCAGCACGCTCATATAAAAACCATGATATTTATTAACAGCGACACGGCACAGTACACATCCAAGAGATATGTGTAATGAATCTGATCGCCTATCAGATACGTCACTCGCGGTGGGGTTACAACACAAGGCTCTTATTTCAAGGCCCAATCGCTGCCGGGTGTGGCATGCTCGCCGGCCCCCCCCCCCCTCGTAAGACGACCAGTACACCAGATTTACGGTACAGGAATATATTCTACGAGATAGGTAGTATCAGACGACAGCCAGGAACAGGGAATAGAGCTTCCTCCGGCAAGTTATGACCTTAACTATCACGTCATGCCTGATTTCCTTGCACCCACCAGCATTATTGGATTTCAGGATGCTCATGGCTGAGGCGCTTTGAGAGAAACTAATTTACGAAGCCTACTAGTACGAGTTTATTATATATATATATATATATATATATATATATATATATATATATATATATATATATATATATATATATATATATATGCAACAATGATCACAAAAACACTGATCCAAGTATGCAGAATAACCACATGTGAAAAATAGAAAATGCTTAACGCGTTTTCGGCTAATTCGCCTTCATCAGAGCAAAGTAGAATAAAGATGATTTATTCTACTTTGCTCTGATGAAGGCGAATTAGCCGAAAACGCGTTAAGCATTTTCTATTTTTCACATGTTTATTCTGCATATATTATATATATATATATATATATATATATATATATATATATATATATATATATATATATATATATATATATATATATATATATATATATATAATATATATATATATAATGTTATTAAATATGACCGAAAAAGTAAGATTAATAATTCTAACACGAATTTTCTCAATTTTCCTTATGTTTGTTTTTACTGATGACGGTAAAGTCTTCATAAAGGTAGATGAAAAATCAATTCTCCAAAATTCATTTTTTTATTTCTTAGTCTGACGCGACACTTGAGCGCGTTTCGTAAAACTTATTACATTTTCAAAGACTTTAGTTTACACACACACAAAACAACTATAACTGAACAGAGTTTAAACAGCTTTTCTTTTTTATACCTGCATTTGGGTGAGGTGACATGTTACAATGGTTTGGGGTGAGGTGAGAACAAACACAGAACACGAAACAATGGGTATAAGCTAAAGGGAAGAATAGATCTGTAACTGCAGAAGGCCTATTGGCCCATATTTCTTGATGTTTCTATATTGGAGCGGAGTCTTGAAGTGGGTAGAATTCTACCCACCGTCATCAGTAAAAACAAACATAAGGAAAATTGAGAAAATTCGTGTTAGAATTATTAATACTTTTTCGGTCATATTTAATAACATATGTCTACAGGAAAGACTGCTACCAAAATATACTAATATATATATATATATATATATATATATATTATATATAGATATATATATATATATATATATATATATATATATATGACAATGTCAGACCACAGAGGAGAATTGAAACAGGAATTTCCTCAAGTACTTTCATATATTAATACATCTTCAGAAGGAATGAAGCTGTATTTATTCATTCCTTCTGAAGATGTATTAATATACGAAAGTACTTAAAGAATTTCCTGTTTCAATTCCTCCGTGGTATTGTGCTCACTGGTAGTGTGTTCAGTTTGTTCACCGTCACATTTTTCATCACGTGTTAATTTTCGTGATTTACACATATATATAGTTTTTTAATATGTAATGCTATCATAATTTAGGTGCAGTTCGTCATGAAACCTGGATGACCCAGGGACGGAACAAGAGTAGTTTCCGTTTCTTGAGCACTTCAACGATCGTTCTAGCAATATTTCTTATATTTGTTGGAAGGCTATTAAACAGCCGCGTACCTCTGATGTCCATACAGTGTTCCCCTGATTGTGCTTATGGCACCTCTACTCTTCAGTGGTTCTATTCTGTATTTCTTACTGTGTATGGGGCCCAGGCTCCACAATATTTCAAGCACGGTCCGGCAGTGTGCACCGGTGTTCAAATGAACTCCGCTTCTTGGCAAGGAAAGGGTTTCACCTCGAACAGCTAACTATTCTGTCATGCTGGGCACGCTCTGAGCCATTTCCAGAGCAGGTTATAGCTAAAACCGTTCTTAATGGCGAGTTAGGAGACTTGCATGTGCATTTTATTGCAGCGGGGTTATTGGAACAAGCTGCTTCCACCCATGAGAAATGGATGTATTCAAGCCAGAACGAGGTTAAGACCAGGATGCTGATGCCAGGGGTGGCGGCGTACCAACTGCACCAGACCTAGGCGTGT
>WNGS01164858.1:9274102-9287739 GCA_020271785.1 Procambarus virginalis | reverse complement strand
ACCTGCAAGGGCGTTAGCAGCGGAGTCCCTCATTACTCCTGGAGCCCTTCTTATTTTTTGGTATTTGAAGTAAAGTTCAAGGGGATATAGTCATCAGTGTTACAGATGATGCGGGAGGTTACAAGATAAACCAAGACAATCTGCAAAAAATTGTTACGAGAGATGGCCTTAGAGAGTTAAACTCAGTAAGGTGCAAGTGATGAACTGAGTGATGGAGAGAGAGAGAGGATCGACTGGGAGGGAAGGCCTGCTAGGCCGGCCAGGAAGTGTAGTATTAATGAACAGTCACACACGGAACTTGATGTTTCACAAACATATTCAGATCACAAACTCTGCGAAGTTGAGACATGCTGGGACAGAGGCAGCCTCGCCCTCGTCCAAACGTCCCTCAGACGCCCAACCTCTCCTTCACAACCCTCGTGAAGGTGAATTCAGAAAATTTATGTAAAAATAAACACGTTAGCTTGAATACATACAAATCTGAACTCGCAGAAATGAACCGTGGAAAAGTTTTATTTTTTTCTAAGCCATTGCCTCTTGGTATATCCGGCTACCGCTTTGACCTCAGAGTCCTTCTGCACCTGTAGCATCATCTGCCCACCGTGCATCGCTTCTCTTCGCACACACTCTATTCCTAATGCACTCATTTACCCACATTCTTCCCCCCTCTCAGCCCTCTTGTCTCTTCCCACCCCCCTCTCAAGCCCCTCCTGTCTCTTCCCACCCCCCTCTCAGCCCCCTGTCCTCTTCCCCACCCCCCTCTCAGCCCCCCCTGTCTCTTCTCCTACCCCCCCTCTCAGCCCCCCACTGTCTCTTCCCACCCCCTCTCAGCCCCCTGCTCTCCCCCCCCTCTCTCACTCCTCCCCCCCTGTCTCTTCCCACCCCCCTCTCAGCCCCCCCTGTCTCTTCCCACCCCCACTGGCTCAGCCCCTCCTGTCTCTTCCCCCCCACCCCCTCTGCCTCTGGCACTACCTCAGCGCTGCAAGGAAGTACCCAGGTGGAAACAGGCTGACGACCCCGATGAGTTCGGGAACTATTAGAAGAGTAGATTTGAGGTTGAGGCGAGATCCAAAAAACTGAGTCTCAAACACCTACGAGCCTGACTGAGGCTGGCAGACCTTACAAGCACATGCAAGCAAGTATTCTCTCTCTCTCTCAAGGCACCTGCACTAGCACCCCGCGGGGATAACAAGGCATAAATACTCTGAGACAGACAGATGAACACGACGTCAGTCTACAAGCAGCCCTCACAAGAAGACACAAGCATAAACGGCAGTCACACGCGCACACTGATCCATGGGGTGGGAAAATGAGGGGGGGGGAGGCAGTAGACGTCGATCAGAGGATGGGGAGGGGGTGAGCCAATCAGGGGCTGGTGGGAGGCATCCCCCCCCCCACCGATCAGGGGATGGTGGGGGGGGGGGAGGGATAGAGGCCCATCTGGGGTGATGGATGGGGAGGGGAAAGTAAGAAGCCGATCAGAGGTGATGGGGGAAGCGGGTAGTAGAAGCCGATCAGGGGACGGTGGGGGGTAGTAGAAACCGACAGGGGACGGTGGGGGGTAAGTAGAAGCCGACCAGGGAGGATGGTGGGGTAGAGGAATGCTGAAGGTAATGTCGAACAACATGTTAGAGTTAACCAAACACAATGTAATGTAATGAAGATAGTTGTAGGGAGCAGGAGGCCAGATACAAGGTATCATCTGGGAGGAAATTCTTCAGGATCAGAAAGAAAAAGACTTGGGAGTTGATATCACGCCAGACCTGTCTCCTGCAGCCAAATCAAAGGATACATCAGCGGCATATGCCAGGTTGGCCAACATAGAACGGCATTCAGAAACTTGTGTAAAGAATCATTCAGAACTTTGTATACCACATATGTCAGCCAATCCGGATGTATGCAGCATATTACAATGACTGGTTCTACACACCTAAATTGTTCTTTTCCAACCAGAGGGCATGACAATGTGCAAAATTCGCCCTCCCCCCTTCCTCGTGGTTACCTTGAGTGATTCCGGGCTCCGTGGCCCGGTCCTCGACCAGGCCTCCTCGTTGCTGGGACTGGTCAACCAGGCTATTGGACGCGGCTGCTCGCAGCCTGACGTATGAGTCACAGCCTGGTTGATCAGGTATCTTTGGAGATGTTTGTCAAGTTCTCTCTTGAACACTGAGGGGTCGAATACTGGGTACTATAATTTATCTGAAAAAAGGAAGCCAAGATTCTACAACACTACCTGTTAAAAGATGCAGGTGATGTTAATGGTAGATGTTTTGGAGTGAATGTGGACTTTGGTCGCGTAACATCTTTAAGTGTGTCTCTGGGCCCGGTGTTAATGGGTGATCAGACGAACTAGAAGACCTGCTTATAGACTGGCCGAAGGGATACTGATCCTCGCAACATCCCGAAGGCGAGGCAATCCTGATTATTATATTTTGTATTTTATGGGTTAGATACTAATCCATTGTAGCCCCTTTCCCTGCCTATCAGCCTGGTACTCTAATTTGCGGAAGTGTCAAAGACTCTAATAAGAACTGTGACTTGACGCCTCTATTCCGTCTATATTTCAGTCGTCTTTTGACAGAAAATTTATCATGTTCATGACTCAGGAATTGCCGGCTTTGGAGTCAGATTTTATGAAGCAGTTACGCAAGTACTTACGAACGTGTACATCTTTCCTCAATCTTTGATGGCTTTGGTTACATTATTAAACAGTTGACAAGCATGAAAACTTCCCAATCAACTGTTGTTATTGTTATAAACAGCCTCCTGGTGCTTCCGAGCTCATTAACTGTTTAATAATTATAAACAAAGCCGCCAAAGATGAGAAAAGATGTACAGGTTCGTAAGTACTTGCGTAACTGCTTCGTGAATCTGCTCCCTGGACCTAGGCTGGAGATCACCCTCCACCAAGGGGCCTGGACCCTCTCCAGCCTTGCTAAGCTTGTCACATCTCCCGTTAGGTCCACAGTCTATCACGTAACACAAAGCCTACCTTTCCTTACCTTCCGTTTACCTTTCGATGATTCCGCGGATCAACGTCTCCGCGATCAAGTCTCGTGGTTGCCTGACGTCTGAATCACAGCCTGGTTGATCAGACATACTTTAAATGTGTTTACCAAGTTCTCTTTTTGAACACTGTGATAAGTCGGCCAGTTACGCCCTTTTTGTGTAGAGGGAAAGTGTTGAAAGGTCTTGGGACACCTTGATGTTGATAAGAGTTCTGTCAGTGAACCTATTACCTATACACCTACCTAATGCATCTCTGCTTTACAACGGGGCTATTTTACACATCATACCATTCTTCTGGCGTCTTGTGGTGTTTTATCATGTGTAGATTTTGAACCAGTCATAGTATTTTTCCAAGTGTAAATAAAGTATTCTCTCTCCCGCCTGCACTCAAGGGAATGCAGATCAAAACATATTAAGTGTTCCAGTAATTGAGATATTTATCGAGTGGATTCTAGCAGTAAAGTATATCTGCACGCTCTCTAGGTCAGCATTTTCTCCAGCTTTGAATGAGGCTGTTATTGAGGAGCAATATTCCACCCTAGAAGCACTAACGTCTTTGAAAGATATCGTCATTGGTATATCATCTCTTGTTTGAAAGATTATTATTTAACTTGTCATTTATCTTGCAGTTTTAACTCTAACAGCTACTTTAATGTGTTCTTCAAAACTGCGTTCCTCAGAGATGGGTTTTCCCAGATCTTTTACATTATACGTTTCAAAAGTGGGGTTTGACTGCATTTTAAATACTGTTTCCGTTTTTTTTTATTTAAGAACAATTTCCATAGCGTATTCAGTGGAACTTATTCTCATTAAAACATCATGTTTTTTTGTGGGCCACTGAAAGACCTGATTAACGTCAGATTCGTAGCTCAGTCGATTAAGGCAGTGTCTGGGATGCTCCCGGACGCAGGTTCGAATCCTCGTCACGGCCCTTGTGGATGTGTTCGTCAGATTCAAGGTTTGTGGTGTCGTCTATATTGTCTCGTGGAAACCTTGAGTATTATCTGCAGAGGATGATGCAGTGCTATAGTTTGTATCCTTGTCTATGTCTGAATCGGGGATGAAAAAAATATAGGAGCAAGCACAGTACCCTGGGGAACAACTTTTCTCAGTGGATGACCCGGATTTTACTTTTGTAGACTATTACGCTCGGTATTCTGTTCTTGATGAAATAAAAACACATCTCCTCCCTACTATGCCAGTAATTCATTTTGCGTGAAGCAACACCTTTGTCACCGTTGTCGAAAGCTTTGGAGAAATCTGTGTATATTACCCCAGCGTATTTTGCGCCACTTCCCTGTCTATTTTCCTTCTCTATAGCCAATTTCTCCTTTTGCATAATTTCTACCCGCTTTTCTTCACATTCCTTAAATTCTCCCCCTCCAACCACCACAGTGGTGTCCTCCCCGCCTCCTTCCTCCCAGAACACCTGCCCCCCCTCTCCCCCAACACCTGCCCCCCCCTCCCCCAACACCTGCCCCCCTCTCCCCCAACACCTGTCCCCCCCCCTCCCCCCACAAGCAGCAGCTCTTGTCACGACCTCCGACCAGGACCGCATACCTGGGCGCATGACGTCAGACAATGTGTGGACATAAGGTGTTCATACCCATCTTCACGAGGCGTCCGACGTCGCTGTCTGCCACCTGTCTGCCACCCGTCTGCCACCCGTCTGTCGCCCGTCTGTCGCCCGTCCTCCCAACTTGTATGCGTCATTTTGTACGCTGCGGTCCCCTCAAAAGAACAAATTGCTTAGTACTACGACAAGTTACGGGCAAACATATCTACGTTTTCTATGCGTCGGTCGGTTAGGGTGGAAAGGTTGCTTGGGTTAGTGCGTTTCTGGTTCGGTCAGTACTGTACTTGTTATTTTGTACGTTGCGGCAAATGAAGAGAACGCGGGCTGATGAACACAACCTACCAGGCATGACAGGATGTTCAGAACACCCTTGTTGAAGAACAGGGGCCTGATTCATGAAGTAGTTACGCAAGAACTTACGAACCTGTACGTCTTTTCTCCATCTTTGGCGGCTTTGTTTACAATTATTAAGCAGTCAATGAGCGCCGACGCACCAGGAGGCTGTTTATAATAATAACAACAGTTGATTGGGAAGTTTTCATGCTTGTAAACTGTTTAATAATTGCAACCAAAGCCGTCAAAAATTGAGGAAAGATGTACACGTTCGTAATTACTTGCGTACCTGCTTCGTGAATCTGGCCCCAGAGGTGCAATAGGTACTCGGAGAGAACTATCAACATCAGAGGCCCGAGACTGTTCAACACGCTTCCACTACACATAAGGGACATAACTGGCCGACCCCTCAGTGTTCAAGAGAGAACTGGATAAGCACCTCCAAAGGATACCTGGTCAATCAGGCTGTGATTCATACGCCAGGCTGCGAGCAGCCGCGTCCAACAGCCTGGTTGACCAGTCCAGCAACGAGGAGGCCTGGTCGACGACCGGGCCGCGGGGACGTTGAACCCCGGAAGCTATACAAGACCTTCAAGCCAAGACCAATACCATCTTCTTGAGGTTATCTCGAGATGATTTCGGGGCTTAGCGTCCCCGCGGCCCGGTCCTCAACCAGGCCTCCTTTTTGTTACACCCCCCTCCCCCCAGGAAGCAGCCCGTAGCAGCTGTCCAACTACCAGGTACCTATTTTACTGCTAGGTAACAGGGGCATCAGGGTGAAAGAAACTGCCCATCTGTTTCCTCCTCCACCGGGGATCGAACCCGAAACCTCAGGACTACAAGGTAGTTCTCAAGATAACCTCAAGAAGATGGTATTGGTCTTGTCTTATCGACAAGACAAATACCATCTTGTCTTATAGACAAGACCATCTGCCACATGGGAAGACGGGACTTGGGAACACGCGCTTGACCGTGAAGGCGCCTGTAGGTGAGTGCCAAGCCTGTACACAGGCGTGTATGAGGAATGAGCCGGGCCAGGTAGATGGTACACCATGTGTTGGCTCCATCGACGGAGAGATTGTGCACCTGGGGAAGGATGGGGGGGGGGAGGTGGGGGGTTAAGGAGGGGATGGAGGAGAGGGGGAGGGCTGGACGGGAAGGGCCAAGGTCACACAAGGACAGGTAAAGGCCATCCCCCAGCCACTCCCACCCACTCACCTCTCCCTCAAGTATGCAGCTACGGGGGAGGGGGGACCGTGGGAGGGGGGACCGTGGGAGCACCTAAGGTGCAGTGTGAGCAACGCTTGCTTGGCCTTGACTAAGTTCGTGTACTTACCTAGTTGTGCTTGCGGGGGTTGAGCTCTGGCTCTTTGTCCCGCCTCTCAACTGTCAATCAATTTATTTATTTATTTATTTATTTATTCATATACAAGAAGGTACATTGGGAATGTGAGAATATATAATATGGTAATTACAATCTTGTAAAGCCACTAGTACGCGCAGCGTTTCGGGCAGATGGTGGTTCAACTGGTGGTTCTTGAGCCTATTGGGCTCTATCATATCTACACTTGAAGCTGTGTATGGAGTCAGCCTCCACCACATCACTTCCTAATGCATTCCATTTCTCTACTACTCTGACACTCAAAAAATTCTTCCTAACGTCTCTATGGTTCATTTGGGCAATCAATTTCCACCTGTGTCCCCTAGTGCGTGTGCCCCTTGTGTTAAATAGTCTGTCTTTATCTACCATATCAATTCCTCTGAGAATCTTGTATGTGGTGATCATGTCCCTTCTAACTTTTCTGTCTCCCAGTGACGTGATGGTTAATGCCAGTCTCTCTCCTCGAAGCTCATACCACTCAGTTCGGGTATGTTACGGCCACTATGGGTCGGAACCGGGTACTTTGATGGTAGAACCAAAATGACAGTATCCGACCCCAAGTCGGTAGTACACTTTCAAGAAAGTGGCTATGTAGTGCAAATAAAAAAGAGGTGATGAACAAAACACTGTTCCTTTCGTCAATGTATTAAATATCTTTCCACCACCGTTAAATACATATATGTACACCGTCACTATAAATAATATATAAAGAACAGATAGGCTACTTCTACACCTATGTACAATCCTTTCACTCAGGATTTCAAACGTGTTCACGTGCAGAGTTCATCAATCCCCAGTATTTCTTTACTGTCCAGTAGCGTATCCAACCATACTGGCAAGAACACCGGCGAGTTCACCTATACGTGGGCCAGCCCACTGACCATGAGGTGCCTGTACCCCAACCACCACTCTCCAGCTACTCGCTGGCAGAGTACCTCAGCCACACGCTGAGCGGGGTCACAAACCAATACAGGGGTAGCGATCCCCTGGCAGCAGCCTCTAGTAATCCCCTGGCAGCAGCCTCTAGTAATCCCCTGGCAGCAGTCTCTAGCCAGTCCCAAAGGTACGCCGAATCTTTTCAACACTTAAGCACTTGCAGCTACCACACTGCTTTATCGGCGGCGGCTTCCTTGGTCGTTTCCAGGACCCTGTAGGGAGACCGTGACCTGCCCAAGATGAACTGCCGTCTCCACTACCGCTGCCCCCAGACGTCACCTCTGTGGGCACAAAACGTCATCAATGACCTAGCCGGTACTGGCGAAACTAGGAAATACCACTAACCCACTGGGGAGTTGACATTGTGCTCTGTAGCACACACTAGGTGGCACTGGTCTTGATGAGTCACCTCACCAGAGGTCACTCACAACGACCCTTCTGGCTGACCAAGGCAGGAATCTTTAGCTATTTGCAAGTTTTAGATAGCCACCACCAGATGGCATTGTCCATATTACGTACGATTCCCGTGCAGTACGGATGAGGACTCGTAGATGGCGCTGGAACTGCCACTCTACCCTCTGACAAGGGTGACGAGTCTGTAACAGGGTATTAGTCTGGTGGCAAACCTTTGAACCTTTTCCAGTTTAGTCTTATGCTTGACTGGATTGGATATGGACTCCATGCTGGAACCGCATACTCCAGGATTGGTCTGACATATGTGGTATATAAAGTTCTGAAAGATTCCTTACACAAGTTTCTAAAGACCGTTTTTATGTTAGTCAACCTGGCATATGCTGCTGATGTTATCCTCTTGATATGGGCATGAAGGGACAGGTCTGGCGTGATATCAACCCCCAGGTCTTTCTCTCTCTCTGACTCTTGAAGTATTTCATCTCCCAGATGATACCTAGTATCTGGCCTCCTGCTTCCTACTCCTATCTTCATTACATTACATTTGCTTGGGTTAAACTAACAGCCATTTGTTCGACCATTCCTGCAGCTTGTTCACATTTTTTTTTGTGTGTGTGTATTCACCTAGTTGTATTCACCTAGTTGTGCTTGCGGGGGTTGAGCTCTGCTCTTTCGGCCCGCCTCTCAACTGTCAATCAACTGTTTCTACTACTACTACTACTACTACTACATTTTTTCCCACACCACACACACACACACACACACACACACCCCAGGAAGCAGCTCGTGACAGCTGACTAACTCCCAGGTACCTATTTACTGCTAGGTAAGAGGGGCATAGGGTGAAAAAAGCTCTGCCCATCGTTTCTCGCCGGCGCCCGGGATCGAACCCAGGACCACAGGATCACTTGTCCAGCGTGCTGTCCGCTCGGCGACCGGCTCCCAGTGTGTATTCACTTAGTTGTATTTTACGGGGGTTGAGCTTTGCTCTTTCGGCCTGCCTCTCAACTGTCAATCAACTGTTTACTAACTACACTAACTACTTTTTTTCACACCACATACACACACCCCAGGAAGCAGCCCGTGACAGCTGACTAACTCCCAGGTACCTATTTACTGCTAGGTAACAGGGGCATTCAGGGCGAAAGAAACTTTGCCCATTTGTTTCTGCCGGGTGCGGGAATCGAACCCGTGCCACAGAATTACGAATCCTGCGCGCTATCCACCAGGCTACCTGGCCCCCCCTTGTGTGTGTGTGTGTGTGTGTGTGTGTGTGTGTGTGTGTGTGTGTGTGTGTGTGTGTGTGTGTGTGTGTGTGTGTGTGTGTGCGTGCGTGCGTGCGTGCGTGCGTGCGTGCGTGCGTGCGTGCGTGCGTGCGTGCGTGCGTGCGTGCGCGCGCTCACCTAGTTGTACTTGGGGAGGGAGGGGGGGGGGGTTGTTCTGACTCTTTTGGGCCTGCCTCTCAACTGTCAATCAACTAATGTTCACTCTCAATCAACTTTCACTCCCCATGTCCGAGACGGAGCCAGGCGTGCTTGGTGTCGTCTTCGACAAGGGCGCCCAGGCCCACATATCCACTTCAACCCGGATGCTCCGACACTTGCTGTAAAAATTTGATTTGGCGGGGAAGAGGTTGAAAAGTTGTGGATCTCCGATGTTCAAGGCGAGGTTGTACCTTTGGCACCTTGCTCCTTACTGGGTTTATTCTACATTTCCCACACCCCTATTTTTTTTTTTTAATTATTCTTTATTAGGTATAAATCGGGGTCCGGGATGGTCCACTAAGGTAATTTGGGACGAACAGTATGATCTATGTGCGTATTATGTGATGCTTCGCTCGTCTCCTTTGCAGAGTACATATTAATTAAGCGCTTCGGAACGGACCCAGTAAATCATGTGTTTAACTGTGTGAGCGTGCAAAGTGTGTTCCTATATTCCTTCATTTCAGAACTTTCACCTGCTTCATAAGGGTAATTTAAGCGAGTACCGGGCAGTCCTCCCCGAGGTGGGTACAGGGCAGTCCCCCCCCCCCCCCCCGAGTCGAGTACCGGGCAGTCCCCCCCGAGACGAGTACCGGGCAGTTCCCCCCCCCAAGGCGAGTACCGGGCAGTTCCCCCGAGGCGAGTACAGGGCAGTTCCCCCGAAGCGAGTACCGGGCATTCCCTCCGAGGCGAGTACCGGGCAGTCCCTCCGAGGAGAGTACAGGGCAGTTCCCCGAGGCGAGTACAAGGCAGTCCCTCCGAGACGAGTACCGGGCAGTCCCCCCCCCCCCCAAGGCGAGTACCGGCAGTCCCCCCCCCAAGGCGAGTACCGGGCAGTCCCCCCCCCCAAGGCGAGTACCGGCAGTCCCTCCGAGGCGAGTACCGGGCAGTCTCCCCCGAGGCGAGTACCGGGCAGTCCCCACCCCCAAGGCGAGTACCGGGCAGTCCCCCCCCCAAGGCGAGTACCGAGCAGTCTCCCCCCCCCCCCCCAAGGCGAGTACCGGGCAGTCCCCCCGAGGCGAGTACCGGGCAGTTCCCTCCGAGGCGAGTACCGGGCAGTTCCCTCCGAGGCGAGTACCGGGCAGTCCCCCCGAGGCGAGTACCGGGCAGTTCCCCCCGAGGCGAGTACCGGCCAGTCCCCCCGAGGCGAGTACCGGGCAGTCCCCCCCCCCCAAGGCGAGTACCGGGCAGTCCCCCCAGGCGAGTACCGGGCAGTCCCCCCGAAGCGAGTACCGGGCAGTCCCCCGAGGCGAGTACCGGGCAGTCCCCCCACCCAAGGCGAGTACCGGGCAGTCCCCCCGAGGCGAGTACCGGGCAGTTCCCCCCGAGGCGAGTACCGGGCAGTCCCCCCCGAGGCGAGTACCGGGCAGTCCCCCCGAGGCGAGTACCGGGCAGTTCCCCCCGAGGCGAGTACCGGGCAGTTCCCTCCGAGGCGAGTACCGGGCAGTCCCCCCGAGGCGAGTACCGGCAGTCCCCCCGAGGCGAGTACCGGGCAGTCCCCCCCCCCAAGGCGAGTACCGGGCAGTCCCCCCAAGGCGAGTACCGGGCAGTCCCCCCAAGGCGAGTACCGGGCAGTCCCCCCAAGGCGAGTACCGGGCAGTCCCCCCGAGGCGAGTACCGGGCAGTCCCCCCGAGGCGAGTACCGGGCAGTCCCCCCGAGGCGAGTACCGGGCAGTCCCCCCCCCCCAAGGCGAGTACCGGGCAGTCCCCCCCCCCAAGGCGAGTACCGGGCAGTCCCCCCGAGGCGAGTACCGGGCAGTCCCCCCGAGGCGAGTACCGAGCAGTTCCCCCCGAGGCGAGTACCGGGCAGTCCCCCCGAGGCGAGTACCGGGCAGTTCCCCCCCGAGGCGAGTACCGGGCAGTTCCCCCCCGAGGCGAGTACCGGGCAGTTCCCCCCGAGGCGAGTACCGGGCAGTTCCCCCCGAGGCGAGTACCGGGCAGTTCCCCCCGAGGCGAGTACCGGGCAGTTCCCCCCCGAGGCGAGTACCGGGCAGTTCCCCCCGAGGCGAGTACCGGGCAGTTCCCCCCGAGGCGAGTACCGGGCAGTTCCCCCCGAGGCGAGTACCGGGCAGTTCCCCCCGAGGCGAGTACCGGGCAGTTCCCCCCGAGGCGAGTACCGGGCAGTCCCCCCCAAGGCGAGTACCGGGCAGTCACCCCGAGGCGAGTACCGGGCAGTCCCCCCGAGGCGAGTACCGGGCAGTCACCCCGAGGCGAGTACCGGGCAGTCCCCCCGAGGCGAGTACCGGGCAGTCCCCCCGAGGCGAGTACCGGGCAGTCCCCCTGAGGCGATATCTGCTTGATACCTGGTTGATGGGGTTCTGGGAGTTCTTCTACTCCCCAAGTCCGGTCCGAGGCCAGGTTTGACTTGTGAGAGTTTGGTCGAACAGGCTGTTGCTTGGATCAGCCCGCAGGCTCACACATCCACCACAGCCCGGTTGGTCCGGCACTTTTTTTTTTTTTTTTTTGTAGAAAACAGTCATGTTTTTTCTTGAAGATGTCCACGGTTGTTCCGGCAACATTTCTGATAGTAGCTGGGAGGATGTTGAACAACCGCGGACCTCTGATGTTTATACAGTGTTCTCTGATTGTGCCTATGGCACCTCTGCTCTTCACTGGTTCTATTCTGCATTTTCTTCCATATCGTTCACTCCAGTACGTTGTTATTTTACTGTGTAGATTTGGGATCTGGCCCTCCAGTATTTTCCACGTGTATATTATTTGGTATCTCTCTCGTCTCTTTTCTAGTGAGTACATTTGGAGAGCTTTGAGACGATCCCAATAATTTAGGTGCAGTCCCTAAATGATCACTCTCATTGTATGATCACTCTCTCGTCTATGCGTGCCATATATTTTCTCTGTATTTCCTTTATTTCAGCAATCTCTCCTGCTCTGAAGGGGAAAGTGAGTACTGAACAGTACTCAAGATGTGACAACACAAGTGATTTGAAGAGTACAACCATTGTGATGGGATCCCTGGATTTGAAGGTTCTCGTAATCCATCCGATCATTTTTCTGGCTGACGCAATATTTGCTAAATTATGCTCCATAAACATTAGGTCGTCGACATCATTATTCCCAAATCCTTGACATACTGTTTTCCTACTATGGGCAGATTCGACTGTGTTTTGTACCCTGTATTATGTTTCAGCTCCTCATTTTTGCCGTACCTGAGTACCTGGAATTTATCACTGTTAAACTTCATGTTATTTTCTGCTGCCCAATCGAAAACTTTGTTAATATCTGTTGTAGTTTTCAATGTCTTCAGCAGAGGTAATTTCATGCTGATTTTTGTATCATCTGCAAAGGATGACACGAAGCTGTGACTTGTATTTTTGTCTATATCTGATATGAGAATAAGGAACAGCAGTGGTGCAAGGACTGTACCTTGAGGTACAGAGCTTTTAACTGCGCTTGGACTCGATTTTATTTGATTGATTGTTACTCTCTGTGTTCTGTTCGACAGAGAAATTGAGTATCCAGGTCCTACTTTACCAGTTATACCCATTGACCTCATTTTGTGTGCTATCACTCCATGGTCACATTTATCGAATGCCTTTTGCAAAATCCGTGTATACCACATCTGCATTATGTTTTTCCCTTAATACCTCATTGATTTTTTCTAATGGTCAAGTAGCTGTGATAGGATGATCTTTCTGCTCTAAATCCACGTTGGCCTGGATTGTGGAGGTCATATGTCTCCATGAAACTAGTGACCTGACTCCTGATCACTCTCTCAAATGCTTTTATTATGTGGGACGTTAGTGCAACTGGTCTATAATTCTTTGCCAATGCCCTGCTCCCTCCCTTTGTGGTAGAGGGGCTGATATGTTGTGATGTTAGTGACAAGAAGTATGAAAGCAAGCACCGTACCCTTGGGGAACCGAACTCTTCACAGTGGATGATCCGGATTTTTACTCTGTTGATTATTACACTACACTCTGGGTTCGGTTCGTTTGTAATTAGATATCTATCTTCCTACTTTTCAAGCAATTACTTCTGGGCGCATTGTATGTGCAATAACACCATGGCCACATCTGTCTAAAGCTCCAACCACTTGAGCTGGACGTAGAGCGCGGTCTCGCTTCGTGAAGGTGGGCGTTCAATCCCCGACCATCCAAAGTGGTTGGACACCATTCCTTTTCCCCGTCCCATCCCCCAAACCTTTATCCTGTCCCCTTCCACGTGCCATATAGTCATAATGGCTTGGCGCTTTCTCCCGATAGTTCCCTTCCCTTCTACAAAGTCTGTGAATATTTCAACAGTGTTCTGCTCCTTTTCCATGGCATCTAAAGCCATGTCACTGTCGTCTAGCAACGTGAGAGGCAGGAGCGCCCTGCTCTTAACCCATGTTGTCTACGGTTATGTAGAGGCTGCTGTCATTCCATGTGTTTTGTGATCTTGATACAGCGACCCCACCACCACCAACCAACCTTCAAACCCACCCCCCCTCCCCCCACCGTCAGGAGCAGAGCACCCCACGTCACCTCTAGCCCAGCAGGGGGGGGGGAGG